>JASSUY010018235.1:27027-60754 GCA_032466535.1 Forpus xanthops | reverse complement strand
GTACCCAGTGCTTCCCTGGGAAAACTTAGAATCTCTATAGAGTCACTTTTACTGTTACCTTTATACTTTAGAGCCAGACTGTGTTAACTTTATTGAGCACGTGTATTCATGAAACTATTACTTGCACGTGCCTTTGCAGACAGTATTTATCACCGGCAATCCGTAAGAACCTGTGTCACATCAATAAACTCAATCAATAAACTGCACTGTTTTGGTAGCCAATTACCACTAAGTCCAAACCAGCAGAGGTTTGATATAAGTGGATGCGGTCAGATTGATAGTTGTAGCTGATTGGACTGGGCAGTGTGGTGCACTATCAGTAAACCTGGACCAGTAGAGGTTCGATATAAGCGAACGCGGTCGGACTGGTAGTTGCACATTGGAGCCATTCTTGGCCCCTCTAATAACGCAAGGGGTTTGTTTTCTCCCCCTTTAATTCAACATAGAGAAGTCCTGCTCTTTCCCTTATGATACTAGGTTGTTTCAGGGAATTTTGCAGTATCTGTCTTGGTTCTTTTATATTTGTTTCCATCTATATGTTTCCTGTCACTCAGTAAAGTTTATTTCCCCTACCTTCCTTTCCCACCCAACACCAGTTTCTAAGCATTTTAAAGATTCTCTAGTGTGATATTAATACTTCCCTTGAGTAAAATTTTGCTCTTGACTATGTTTAAGACAATTTTCTAGGGCAATAGTGGAAGAGGTGAGATGCTAAATTGACAGGTGAGACAAACTGAAGGTTAATACAAGTTTCATTTTGGGTCTTCCCAAATGCCTTGTACCTTCCTGCATCAAGCCAGAGCCTGTCCTCAGCACTGACCTAGCCTTGTGTCGCCCCAGCAGCGCAGTGCCTTTCAGAAAGCCTGCTGTCAGGAGTATCTACAGCAGCTGCAAGAACATCTTTCAGACTCTTATCCATGCCTCAATAAGCTTGTACTAGTAACCCCTTGTGGAGTCATTCTTTAATCCTCATTCCATGAAATGTGTTGAGGGGTGCCACTCACAGTGCGTGCAATGGAAGAGCACATGGTACAACTACAGATTGTTTTTCAGGATGTATTGCTAGCCATACACCTTTGCAGTCTTCCCCTTCACTTGCTCTGCTGCAAGTCTGTTCCATGTTTGAGTTTAGAGGAAGCCCTGCATGCTTTGTCTCCTCAAGATCCAGCCGCAGCAGCAAACATTCTGTTGGTGTTGCTTGACTAGAGGCAGTTCGTAGAGTGAACGTAAGTTCGGCATACTAATCCTGAGGAGTTCCAGGTCAGAAACTTCAGGTTCCTCTTCACTGGGATACGTATGAGGATGGTGGTTGTTGGAAGGACATCAGACATCAACAACTAAACTATTTGAGTTAAGCAACATCTCTTTGAGGATCTCAAGGAAAAATCAGACAATTTGCTGTTGAGGGAACAAGCACGGCTGCTAGTAACAAAACTCCTTATTCTTCCTAAAAAAGCCCACCACCTTCCTTTGCATTTTAATAGTTGTAATAATCCAAATTAAATGCTGGCTTTATGATTCTATGAAGGTTTTTTCATATCATTGAAGTGTGTATGTAAAAACCCAAACACAACTACTGTGAATTCTAAAACACTGAGCAAGGATACTGCAAAAATGTACAGCATTTATTCACATACAGACAAAAAGGCACAAGTCTACTGAATAGTCTAACAAAAAATAACAGCTGTCTTCAACTAGGTCTTTATAAATACTTCAAAAAAGGGAGAAAATAAATACAGATTGGGCCATGTAATATAAAATAGTCATCTCTACATATACTTTTTATTTCTATCTGTTTCTCTTCATGCACCTTTCTTACTTAATTTCAGCTGAATGGACACCGAAGCTAGGCACATAGTGAAAAATCTTCTGTACAAGATTTTACAAACGTAATGACAAATCTTCTCAAATCTCTGAAATTAAGATTTACACACAACATGGATAACCCTTCATTTAGGTCTTTGTGAGTCTGCAGCCTAATAAATGGCATTCCAGGCAACTTTACAGACGTTCAACTAACCTACAGTTGGACAGAATACACCAATCATAGTCAAAGATCTGTTGGTCAGTCTGCACAAGGGAAGGAAATGCTTATAAAAACAGAAATGCAGCAAATGGTTCTATCACAATAAAAGACAGGGCAGGTTTGTACTGTCACTGCTGTACTTCCAACACCTCCTCTGCTGACAGCAAAGCATGGGGGACAAACCTATCCTACAGAGCTGAGCATCCTGCAGTCCTACAGGTTTTTGGTTTTGGTTCAATTTAACTTCAAAAGTTAGAAAGCTTATTAACCTAAACAGCAGGGAGCAGAACAGGTAAGACATTAATTCTGCACATCCTTAGCATTCATCATAGTGCAAATTAACAAGGTAACTCCTTCAGTCTGGTGCGAGGTTAAATGTTTACTTAAGCATCAAAATTTAGACTCCTTCTATGGCTTAACAAACTATTCCCTATATGGTTACAAGCTTCATTATTACAGGAAAGCACAGTGCCTGTTTGGAAAACCTTGCTGCATGTTGAGCAGAACCTACCTGCATTCATCTGTTGTCTGTCTGGTGACGGTTGATCAAGTAAGTACCTTTAACACATCCCAACTGTAACTTCAGATTCTCCAGTGCCCTGTCTGCCTTTCACCTCTGGAAGTGCCAACATTAATCTAACTTCTTGGGACCAGCAATCTATTTTAAAAGTACACTATCTCATGCACAATCCCCCTCCCTCTATAGCGTAAGACTGTGGAGCTGGAAAACTATTGATAGGGATATGTTCAGTTGAAATACTTCATTGAGTGATAACTTGCATAGCAAGATAGGGTGTTAATAAGCCTTGCTTGATTGATCAAATCCTCCGGAAGACTCAGTTATGGCAGAGTTCTGCTGGGCTTTAAATGTCCCCTACTCAAGGGGCAAGGGTCTAACACTGAAAAGTGAGTCTAGGAGCAGGAGGTGGGGGATAGGAAAGGAGGGGGTTCTTTATGCCTGGCTTTGTGTAACACATTGCTGCTTCAGCTTTTTCACCAGTACATACCTGACTTACAGCTATGCAGAATTCCAAAACTTGGAGGCTCCTAACACTCTACTGTTAGATGTGCACTCTACTTGGCCCAACAGTACCCTAATGATCTGTTCGTATTATTGCTCCTAGCTTACTAGTTATTGCCGTTTGCAATTACTAAAAGAGTATACAACCAGAATACAAGACCCTTCTTCCATGAAATCCAGTCCAGAATAAAATGAAGTATTTTTTCTTCACTGGACTGTAAAGAACTAATCACAACTTATTGCCTTTTCATTTTATTCTATTTAAAAATATATATTCATGTCCATTTTAAAGGAACCCTTTAGTGTCCTAAACCTGGCTTTCCCAGTACGTACCATTAGTGCATCTGCAGTGGGCTTTGGGAAATCCTACCAACTAGTGCCTTTGAAATTTCTCTCTGGAGTTGTCACCATACGTCACCGTACTCAGAAGCAGGTTACTGACTAAACGGTGGTGGGTTATTTCATGGGGTGCTGTAACCCACAAGCTTCCCCCCTCTTCCCTTCTCAGAACGCAGCCATTTTGAGAGTGTTCTCATGCTCAATCTGAATCTTTCCCAGCTGCTGCAGTGTAATACAGCTACAGCCCTGACTAGCCCCTTCCTCCTCCAGCATAACATCATGATTAAATCTGGTCACCTCATAGGTATATATACATGTAAACTCTGGAGCTTACGGACAGGTTTGAGCTGCCACCTCTGCTGAAACTGAATGCAATAGGAAACATCCGCAAAGAGAGGAGAAAGACTACCACCGTCCAAGGTAAGTGACCATTTGTAATGAGATATTTATCAGTGCAGTATGGTTAAACAACCATCTTCCATTCAGTACACGCTAGTTATAAATTAAGAGCTTGTGCTTTTCCAGAAGGCAGGGGAAGGGAGTAAAATTTTATCAGTGCATTTTAGCTAAAAGGGATGAATGCAGCCTACTGCCCCTACCCACCCTAGCCCCTTATAAAAGGTTTCTGTGACTTATTTTAGTGTTCATCACAAATCCCATCTTAGTAGTGACATCATTCCTCTGCATACTCAGGATAGTTGCAAATAAAGGAGATTCAAACTTCTCACAAAATAAGAGACGGGAAAAAACAGCTTTAAGTGCATGTAAACATGTTTATATAGCTCAGGAATAATAGGTTACCATCAGTCAATAGCCAGGTCTAAGAACTCTCCTCTTTCAAACCAATAAATAATGTGGACTTGGCTTGTAGGCAGTGATGTGTCCCTGTGTCCAGTCAGGATGCAAGGATGCTTCTCCTGATAATGTCCGTCCTTCTGCTGATAGTGTTACTTGGACCGAGCCTCTGCTGCCGGCACTTCTTCTCAGCCACTTCAGTCTCTGAGTCACTCATTTCGGCATCAGGGATATACCCATCATTCTCACTGTCGGGCTTGAGTTTGCTTTTTGCCCTGTCCTTTGGGGAAACTCTGCCCAAGTAGGGGTAGCTGGAGTTCTGGCGGCAGGTCTCCTCTGGGCTCTCGCCCTGCTGTTGCCTTTCTCCCTTCTTTGGAATTCGGAATCCGCCCCAGTTTTTCACTGGGCTCGTGGGTGTCATAGGCACTTGAACTGCTGCTGTCTGATTAGAGTTTACTTTCACAAGACTCTCATTGCATTTAGGCACTATATCCCTCCGCATGCCAGGTGCTGACCTACCACTGGAGTGGTTCACAGCCCTTTTATTTTCCGATTGCCTCTGAGAGAGTTCTGTAAGTCTCAGTGGTTTGTGGTTGTGTTTAGAAGTCTTTTCTTTTAGTTCTGCCTTGGTCACCTCGCACTGCGGACGATTGTCTCTGCTTTTTCTGTGGTCTGGTATAACTATGCCATTTTTCTGCTGTGCTGATGCAATCCGTGTTTCTGCAAAGGTCTTGTCAAAATGTAAAAAGCTCCCTGGAGCTGCACTGCCCTCCTTTTGGCTGGGCTGCCTCAGAATGGCTTTGCTGTCATTCCCCGAGCTCTCCCTTACTCTGTCTCTCTTGTGTGATTTTTTCAAGGAATGAGTTAGGGACGTGCCCATCTGTTTCCTGAAGAATGCAGAATGCCATTTCAGATCCTCTATCTTAGGGGCACTGGGGCCCAAAGATGGACTATTGAACAGCACTGTGTTGTCTATGGAGGAGAATGAGGAAGGCACACCTACATGTAAACAAAGTACGTTAAAGTCAAGGAATTCCACATCTGGGTAAATACCACTTTTGAACATACCCACTTTAACGCTGTTCTTCCCAGAACCTGGTGTGTTCTTTGACAATCAATGGATATTTGGCCACTGTTATGTGGCTATGTCTTGGCTTCACAACACAGCGCCAGTGTAGTTTGTTTTCCTGTAGCTGTTCTGCATCCAATTACACTTCTAGCAGATATAAATCCTAGCACTACTGTAGCCACTAAGACAGACTCCAGGGCAGGGAAGCAACCAGCAAGTGAATCTGATTGATTCTGCCAAAAATGTGATTTATTATTACTGAATATTTTAATTATAATCTAGTTAATGCAGTTAACTTTGAGGATATTAATTTTTCTGAGAAAGGGCAATGAGAAAAAAACTACATCTTGTTTTAAAACCAGAGTGCTACCTTTTCAAAACTGATTTAATAGCCATCTGTGATGAAAAGAAGCACATGCTAAACACTAATGTAGTGGCATTAATAAACCACAGATTCTGGAGGTACCATATGGTACCTAAGTCATGTCTTCCTGTCACAGTGAGTCATTGGAGAATCACACCAGACAGAAGCTGAAGCCATGAGTCACTCAGTGCCCCCTGGACAAGAGCATAAACTTACCAGTTCCTATAGCAATGTGCCCACTATTAGAGCTCCACAAACCCACACCTCTCCCAGTCTGCTGAAGCATGCTGGACTACACAAGATCGTAGTGAGAATAAATGTGGTCCTGATTGTCCTTCAAAATTAGCTACTAGCCTGTACCCAAACCCTTCAATCCTTATACCTGTGGTCTTAGGTGAAAAAGACAACACTGAAGCATACCTGAAACTCTTTCTTGTTCCAGCTGCTTTGCGTAGATATTAAATATCTGTTCTTGAACTTTACAAACAGATCTCTTGATTTTTTCCCTTCGGGTCACCATGTAGGTGAGATTACGCACCTAGAAGACATCAAGTTGTGAGTTTTACAGGAATTGTGTTTCTATAATGTTGTCAAACTGCTCTTCAACTTAATTCAGTTTAAGCACTATATACCATTTAAACAAGTTAGCAACTTATCTGCATTTTAACCTTCTTGAACACATTTCTTACAGAAGAGTCTTAAATACCATTTAATCGAGAGATTATTCTCCTAGAGCTCATTAGTTCCTTCTCTCCCAGTGGAAGAAATTGCTGAGAGGTCCATGTGGGTGTTCCCAGGGCTCCTAGCTCAGCCTAGTGCAGCCGCAAGCAGTACGGTGCCCAGCGCATTACAGCCTTGTAGGCAGGTCTCACAGTCACTGAGGAGGAGATACTGAATATGTGTGACCTTATGTGCTAAGGTCCTGCTCTGTTCCAGTCCCACGAGAGCCAGTATGTTTAACTAACGGTCATTACTTTGTGGATCTCAATTAGCAGGGATTTGTCTGGCTGGTCCCCTTTCTGAGACAGTCCCTGGCCTTTTGTTATTTGCCTTGTTTGATCCCAGCCTGCACAACAAATACATCATATCCATTGAAGTACGTCTTCCATAAACTGGATGACATGATTTCAGACTGTCTCTAGATAGACACTGTCACTAATGTCACTCATAAAGTTGGGGAATTTGATTACCTTGAAAAGGAGAAAAAACACTTAGGCTTTTTTTTTTTTCTGTATGTCCAAGATAACTTCAATTAAAATCAGTAGGAAAAATAGAGTAGTAAAATATTACTGGAATGATGTATCCTTTTTTGAGATGGCACTTAAAAATGGGAAGTATACCTACAGAACCTTTTAAGATCCAGAGAACACAGTGACAATCTCAACTTATTTAGCTGATCAAAGAGAACATCAAAAGAAACTGTGAGCACGCAGCAGAAACAAGAGATGCCATCTCACCAAACCAGAGAAGGGTCATGGGCCATTTCTAGTTGGATGGGTCATTTCTAGTTGAAACTAGAGAAAAAACTTCCAAGTAAAATTGCAACGACTCCTTAGAAGAGTAGTTAACCACGGGGATGCTTTACAAAGAATGCAGTAGATGCATGAACACCCACTGTCCTGATTTAAAGGCTAGGCATTATTCTGCAAGAAAGGCTACAGTTCACCCACAGGTTACTGTGGCTGAGTTATGAATCCCTGAGCCAGGTCGTGTACAAGGCCTACATGAGCCACATACCGTATGGACACGAAAAACTGGCATTATTTTAGTACTCTATCTCTAAACTTAAACTGATCTGACCTTAAACTCTACTAGTTAACCTAAATAACCTCAAGAGGAAGGAATTCAGGTAATTACAAGATCAGATGTACTTAGAACACCAAACTGGTCTTTAAACATCCAAAACTGGAGTGCAGTATCATGCCTCCCAAACCTACTACACAGACAGTCTAGTGTCTGTATGTGTTCAATGCTATGCTCAATGAAAGCACAGATCTGCTCAAATCAAAGTAAGTTTCATAATCTTTTCCTCCTTGTGCACTAGATGAAAGGAGCAGAGAAAGCCCTCAAAGACTAGAAAAGCTCCAGGTCCATGGAAATACAACAATCCAGTGCTTATAGGGAGACTGGATACTACTACCAAGACCTGCTGGCCTCTGAACTAACCCCCTCTGTTTGGAATGGGTAACTGGTGCGCTCCGTAGAAACTTAGTGTTCATAGTCTTCTCTGACACCACCACTTTGCGTGGGGATGCAGCATGAAGTACCTGCATGCAAAAGCAGTAACTGAAAGCACAGTTTAGAAACCTGGCTAATGAAGGGCAATGCCGCTTAAGCATGTGCAGGCAGTGCTATGCCTCACCCGCTCTAGATCCTGACGGAGGTGTGTAAAGAGCTGCAGTCTTCTGAACAGAACATCCTGCTCTCGTTTGGCCAGATTGTCCTCTTCATCCTTCTTTGGAGTAATCAAAGGCTTGTTGAAGTTGGTTTTTCTCTTCAGCTTCCAGTACTGGTAAAGGAATTCCACCAACTCCTCTGGCAGTTGCAGCACTTTAGCCACTTCCACAGGCTCAACAAAGGTATAGAACTCATCTTCCAGTTGCTGGAGTTTCTGTTTGCGGAGGCTGACTCTGTGGGCCTCCTCCTGGTTTTGAGCCATGCTGTGGAAAGGGTCCATGCGGGCAGGAAGAGAGCTGTCCTGAATCCCGTTCCCATTCTCCCGACCTGGGCTTTCACTGAAAGTCTCCTCATCCACTTTCTTGGTAGAACTGTGCTTAGGACAGTATGACTTAAACTTCACCTCATCATTCTCTGCCAGGATGGTCTTCATCTCCAAGCCATGGTCGAATGCACAGGTAACATGAAAGGCTGTTCTGCAGTTCTTCACTGAACACTGCACAAATTAAAATTAATCAAACACAAATTTAAGAAGCCACACTGCCTAAAACTATTAATGCAGCCAGGACTGCTTTGGAAGAACAACCCTGTAACCGTGCTCTGCCTCTAAGCTGCATGTAGTTTCTTGCTCTCTTTTAATTAGGTTTGCGATTTTGTGCTTTCAGGCCAGGTAAGGATGAAGTGGCCCAGTGGGACAGAAGTGGTTAACCCTTTCCTCGCCCTATTCAATAACCAGCAAACCCACAAGATGAGCGTTCTCACCAGCACTGGGCCATGTGTGTAAGACAGCGTTACACAAAGGAAATCATTCCACTTTGGCTGTGCCAGCAAGAGAGGAAAAAACACCTTGGGAGCTCCAGGCCAGTCTGATACTTTTAATTAAAAGTCTTTCCTAGCACCGGGACCTGTGCTGCCCAAAAGGCCTCAACCAAGGGCAATTTTCTTCCCATTATCCCAATTTCATAATGTCAAATATTAAATTGCTGTCAATCACTGCTTCACTGACTGCAGCTTTCGCTTCACCTGCAACATGAGGAGAACAGGAAATTCCATTTTCTGTCCTTTTTCTTCCCTCCCTGTGAGCCCAGCCATCATGGTGTGATAGGCACTAGTTCAGCTGATTTAGCACTTCATTTATATGTAACTTCCTCTTGCAAACTGCTGTCATAGCTATCACTAGCCACAAACCGAAAGGTTTAAATATATATGTGTATGTATATACCCACAGGCATACATATGCAGTTGTATCAGCTCACACTTCAGCCTCCAGTGAAGAGAATTTAAGAGTGGAAATGAACATTGGTGCTATTAACTAGGAGGAAACAAAACTATGCTTAACCCAAGTCATCTAACCTTAAAGAGAAATAAATGCACTACACAAAGATGTTTATATAGTGTTTTGTAAAGAAGCCAAATATCTTTCTCTGCTGGATTTTCCTGCTCAGGTTCACTCAGCAACCAGATGGTATATAAAGGTAGAGCAGAATTTAAACTGCAGAAGTTTCAAATGAACATTCTTTAATAAAATCAACATATAAAAGGCATTAAAAAATACCAACCCATCCTTTGCCCTTTCCTGTTACCAACAAGCAGAGCAAAAGCAGCCCTGCTGGAACACCACATAGTCCAGGTGAGTACTCCACCATGCTTTCCAAGCTGCTCCCGTTCAGAACAATTATCTTAGTGTGGCTGATGTTTTACTGAGAAAACAGGGGAAGCCTGTCTCATGAGAAGGAAATCACTGAATCTGGGAGAATACACAGTCTCAGTTTTCCCAGCTTGTTGCAGTTGCTCCATGCCTAGCCTCACACACACTCCAGCTGCGAGCTTTTCTGTTGGCTGTGCCTATCTCCCAACACCTCTGAAGAATCCCATCTCCCTCAGTTTCTCCAGTTAATGCTACTTCCCCTCCATTGCAGTCACTCTGTATAATATTCTTCTCTGCTGTATAAAATTTCACAACACAAATCTATGTATTTCTCTCTGCTAGCTTTAACAATACCAAAGATTTACACAACTGCTGTAAGATGTCAGGCATAACTGCCGTTTTTTGTCTCTTTCCCCATAATTTCAAATGCAGAGCTGTCTGCAAGTGGCAGCTGTCATGTCTGCATGTCCTCTTGTGTCACCACTACAAAGGGAGAAGAAATATGGAAGGACACCCACCTCTGCACCACACCGACGTATGTAAACACTCAAGCTTTCAACTTAAATTACCACGAGTTACCCAACAGAATGGGCAAAACAGCTTCCATCAAGTAAGAGCGGCTACGAGAAAGGGGCAGCTCTGCAAGGAGGTATTACGATCGCAAATTTATGTGCTGTGGACATATTTATTTACTTAACGTTTACTATTTTATACATTCCTTAAATGGGAATGTACTGATAGGTTGCACTGAAACTACTGCTGCAGTGCTGGTTTACAGCTTTTGCTGGCAACCTCATCAAATAAAGCAGGAGGGAAAAAGGAAATGGATAAAACCTAATTTTAAAGCAGAGCAGGACTTTCGTGTCTTAAAGCTGGTCTGACCATCCTAGACCCTGCAACGTAAGGCCAGCCACAACACAACAGACAAAGCTCTACTTCTTCAGAGTGTGTCACCTGTCTTCATGCGCTCCCATCATTTGGTAGTGAGTAAGCTAGGTCAAAGTTTTGTCTTGTGTTTCAAGAAACCCTGCTGCTTGGCAATATGTTCTCACAATCTAATTTTTAAATGATTCTTAAAATGATTATTTAACATTTCTGAGTGATCTTCCACTGCAGAGGATATGCAAGCACTTTACAGGCAACAATGGAATGTAAATATGCACATGCACTGACACTGCCTGGTCTGAAATACCCTGGTTCAGATCACTTAACAGCCACAGTTCACAGGCTATGGTGAGAAAGGCTGAACGCAAATGCAACTGAAACTGCAGAGAGAATTTCAGAAGTATGCAGTGAGACAAACTGGCACTGGCACAAGAATGGGAGCTGTTGGTGTGAAACCAACAGCTTTACACACAACTCCCACTGAAATACCCAACTAGTCTTATAAGTCACTAAACAGGGACTAGCAGATAGATGACTTGGCTATTATTCAAATCTGACTAGACAGTAAGAATATGCTAACATTAACAGCACTCTATACAGTTAAGTCCATAGTAGCAAACAGTCGATCAAAGAAAGTTTACGGCAGATACAAGTTTTGTGTATTTACTAAAAACGGACAAAAAAACCCACACGTCTGTGCAATTAAATTACCTGTATAGAAGCTCCAACTTTTTCATTGCAAAGGCTGCACACCAGTGCCCATCTGCTGCTGGGAATGTGAGAAACCTTTGTAATAGGCTCCATTTTTTCCGGGCTTCCAATGCTCACCTTAAAGAAAAAAAGGTTAAAAACCACAGAGTGACCATTACACTGTTAACTGGAAAGAAATCTAATTCCTTGTATGCATGTGCAAAACGAGCATGTTCCAAGTTCCTCAATTTGTAAGGAAATAAAAAAAATTACAATTCCGTTTTAAAAACATCAGTTCTTCACTGCATGAACAAAACAGTTTCAAGGTGAAGCTCACTGTTCTGAAATTATCATGCAGGATGAAAACCCACAGGAGCTCTCGTTGTCACATCTAAACCTTCCTGATCCACCTTTAATGTTCCCTTCACAAAATAAAGCAGTACTTTGTGTCCTTGTTAAAGGAGGCCTAATTTTGGTTGACAAAGGTAATGTAATTTCTTTATAGATGATGTATCATCCTGCCAGACTGTACATCTTACTGAAATTCCTTTATACTGTCTTACTGAGAAGTATCATATGTATGTTAAGCTCGCTGCAGCAACACATAGGAAGCTGAGCTATGTTTTTATAACATCTCTCTCCTGGAAGCCCAGCAGCCTAGCACTCCCATAGGATCAGTACCTACCTCTGGAATCCATAGAGCACAGCTAACGTGGACCCACTTAGTGCCACTCCGAGTTGGCTTCATGGCTCCACCCTTCTTAGGACACAGCAAACACTTAGGCTCAACGCCAAGCGCACAGGTCCTGCACAACCAGCTGCCTTCTGGGACCTTCAGGATCCCATAGCATGCCTGTGGGGAAAGAAAACATGGGAACCATATGAATTTCTGTTACTTTTTAGCTGCCTCTCCCACCTTTTGAACAGTTCTCTATGGACTGCTAACACTACAGACACTTCATCTTGTGGAGGCTCTCAGGATGCTTTCAAAAACTTAGCCAACCTCATTACCCATTCATTCCCCAGAAAGATCAGATGTCACAGCCAGCTGTTAGGGAAAAACCACTGCCCACGTCATCTGGGAAAGAAAAAAATGTGTTTGCCAGCCCAAACAGCAAGGGGACTCTTGACAGATAACCCTGCAAGAAGCCACCTCCCATGAACTTTAGTATCACCGAGACTCATGTCACAGGAACTGGGCTATACCTAATTCAAAAGGCAAGAATCACCAACCGAGGAGCTTGGCTGTGCAGTACTCAGTGTAACTCAGGAGCATGAGGTTTTACTTCGTATTCAGAGGGAAAAATGCTGAACAGCAACAAATTAATATTTTTTTCAGAAGCTGCACCTTTATGGAGACCTGTATCCATGTTACTGTCAGTTTTAATCCTCTTAATCATCAGACTTGATGTGATCAGAGACTAAGGAAAGAGAACCACTACAGGTCTAAAAACGTATCTCACAAGAAAGCCATCTGTACTTCACAACTCTCACAGGCGTATTTATCATTAGTACAACTGCATGTAAGTAACACATACACGAAAATGCCATTCTTGCTCACAAGACCACAGTTTTCAAAACAATGAATGGCAAAGAAAACTTCTTAGAGCCGGGAAGGAAGGACAGACTGATAGAAAAGCACCTGCCACAATAAGAAACATCCACAGAAACAGATATGCTAAAATTGGAGACTTTTTAAATGGCACAAAAAGGTGGTACATAATAGTGCTTCATTAGCTCAGCTCTGTAAGTTCTCCATTAAATTAAAAATACTATAATAAATCTTCTGATTGCCTGAAAACCCTTTTTTCCCTCCCTGCTGAGCCTCAGTTATTGATACTGAAGCGTGCAGATAGGATATGAATATGGGACAAGAAGTGACCAGGTGAGAACGTGCAACAAGACACGTCTGGTCTGGGGAGGCAACTCCTCACCTTGTAACTCCTCCACACATAAACAATACTACTTTTAACCGTCTTAGCATGATACTTCTAGAATCACATGTAAAAATTCTAGTCAATTACATAATTTCTGAATTCATCCCACCATTCAATGATGAACTCTGTGCAACTGAACAGATCAGTGTCACCAGAAAAAATCCAATCTGTTATCCTTAATGGTTTGGAAAAGTTTCTGTCACCATCCCTACACACCCCACAGTGCCCTGGCCACCATACCTGGTGCACACAAATATTGCATTTGTCACAAAACACCATTTCATTGCCATCTTCTCCATCTGGAGACTGACAGACGTCACAGACAACATCTTCGTCATACTCAATCCCAAGTCCTTCTTCCGTCTCAATGGCATGATTCATGTTATCATAGCATCGTAGTTCAAACTCCTCTAGAATCCTTTCCATCGTGTCCTCATCCAGCTCGGGCATCCCTGGGGAGCAGGGGAAAGACTGGTAACACACAGCTCCAGCTTCTTTGTTAACAGCCGAATAGATACAGCAACCCCCACGCAGGCACATTTCATTCCTAGACAACCTCATAAACTAGAGAAACTGGAAAATAAAGTCAAAGTTGTCTTATAACTGTATTACCCTAACAGAAGTGCAATATCCAAACCGATCTTCCAAAATCCTGGGGAAATGTTCTATAAACTGATTTTGGCTTCCTGGTCTTGCTCTCATTTTGCCTTCTGGTGCAGCCCCGTTTACAGCTTCAGCTTCAATTTTGCAACCCAGATGTTGTTTCTTTAGTGAAGGATTTGAGAGTCTTTTGAACCAAAAGTGATGAGGGCAGAGGGAGGAAACCATTGACAAAATCTGCAGCAATACTTATGGCAAACTTACAGTTTCTAACAACAGCTGTTGGCTTTTTCGTAATTTCCAATTCAAGAGGGTGCAACCCCAACTGACAGTAAATTGGTTTAACAAGTGAAAACACGCTGGTAATAAATGCAACATCAAATCTGGAATAATAAATACATACACCATCTAATCTGGGACTTGGGTCTTTTCAAATGACATCCATCAGAAAATTATTCATGACACCACAGCTGTAGGCTGACTGTATTGTAGTATTCTATAATCTATCTTTGTTAATTATATTACCATTACAGACCTCAAAAATATCTATCATAGAAGCAGCAGGAAAGATATCAAAAAAAGAGCATGGTGCTTCCCCCTTCACGACAATGAGCTGGCCATAATACTTCCAGGTTGGTGCTGCAGTGACCTTCCCCACACAACCATGCCACACAAGCCCCGGTGAAACCAGGACAGCTATGCTACTGCAAATAGTCATCTTTTTGCCAAGTCAGTTTAGCACAAGGATTTCTATATAGCTAAATCACTACAAAGAAGCACAGGCTTAGGATATCCCTCTTTTGGTCTAATACCTAATGTTTCCTGCGACATACAGAAGATGGCAACCTTACGATGTGTGTTTTAACAAGAAAATCCTTCTTTCAGCTTTCCCTGTGAATAACTGAGCCATAAATTCCACAAAATGAAGAACTAAAAACCTCTCTAGCTCCTGCAGTTCAAAGACAAACACTCTATGGAAGTACTTCCAGCTTCCCCTACTGGCAAGTAAATCCCTGCAGCAGGGATCAATGTCTCCAATACTCCCCACACGGAGCAGCTGGAAGGTAGCAAGAGGAAACAAGCAGAATGGCCACTTCAGGGCCTCACACACATCCCCACTCACGCCCCAGTGTAACACTCCTCTGGTTCTGGCAAGACAGATGGACAGAGGGGATCATCTACACTGATACACTGATGGGCATCAACTCAGAATCATAAAGAGTATTTCTGTTTTATTTTGAAGAAAGCTAAGGGGACTTGCTGGTGCTGTTTTCCTGAAGGCAACTGGGAAAAGTAACTTAAATTCTTGAATTATGAACTGGTTTGACTTATTTAAGCCCAACACTAAACCTGAGCAGGCCTGACCTGAGATCTGGAAAAAAGGCTTGGGTAAGAGACCAGGTCATGGCTGGCTCATATGTGGGTTTAATTCAAGTGTTCTAAACGGTCAGTTTGTGGTTTACCAGGTCTTGTGCCATGCCACATGTGGGCTACAGCCAGGTAAAACCCGTATGAGCATTCTGTAACCCAAAGCAGGGGACTGCCACAATGCTGACACACAACTCAACCTCACCGACGGTCCTGTTCTAGCCTTGATTCCTTGCCCCTTGCAATGCACAAGTCATCCTGCAGAAAAAGGAAGAGCTGCTCCCCCTGCAACACCTCTTCTTCCCGCTTCCTAACTGGATCCCACAGGCACAATAAGGTTTGGGAGGTTCCTCCAATAAATCACTATAGTAGTTCCTCAATGTCTCATTCCCTGTGCAATTGAGATGGCATTAGGCTCTCCAGACCTCCCAAGACTCCCTGTCTACCTTCTTTGCACTCCACATGGCTAGCTAAAAGGGTGATACAGGTATGTGACGCAGAGAAAAAGAAAAAAGTAAATGGAAAGGCCTAACTGGAAAAACAAAGAAAGGTCTGTCTGATGTCCTCTTCAAGAAGCCAGATGGCAAAACGGGGACTCCAGGAGAATTCCCTCATGAAACAGAAAGCAGCAGAGAAAAAAAAATCCAACCATGCGGCCAGATTCTGACCTGGTCTAAACAAATACTACTTAGCAGTTGCAAAAGCCTGTATCTTATGGCTTAATCACATCAGGTGTGGCTTCCCATGGCTACCCCATCTCTTCCTGCTGCTACCCCCCCTCAAATTATTCTTAAACCTGCCAGCTTTAAAAATAAAGGACACAAAACCACCATCACTCATTGCTCACCCATTTCTCTGAATTCTTCATTGGCAAGCTGCAACCACGCTACGTCCACATCATTGAGATCGTAGCGACACACGCTGTCTGCTAAGGTTCGAATGTCAACATAGCCCAGCTCTGGAGGCTCGGATCCTGATGAAACAATGTACTTCCTGGGTCGTGTAAATGTGACAGCTTTCGTCTCAGACACAACCCTAAAACAAACAGACAAGAGGACGTCAGGTATGCTGGGATGCTAAGAGACTTATTTCTAGGTAACTCAAATTGCCTCATTTTAAGTGACTAACCAACATCAGTACTCATCTGACCACCTAAGCAATTATCGTGCTCACTGAGGGAAGAGGCAACAGTGTAGTGCACTTCGTAATGGACTGGTGATATTAGAAGATGCTAATCGGAGTTGTCTAGAAACCAAATTCATTACCAAATATCTAAATAAAATGGAAATAACAGAGGACAGAGCTGTGCTTACTCTTACCTGAAATTCACACTTGTTTTAAAGCTCAAGTGGGAACACTGTATTCATGTAGTGATAGCTGCCATGCACACAGATGCAAACTCTGGTTTGCAGCCTTTTTAAATCAATCTGTTGAACTACATTACCTGTTTGGAAATCTACAATACTAAGATAATGAAAATTCAAGGAAAAAAGTAGTATTTCCTGCTGCATTTGAAGGGGTTTTGTGTGTGTGTGCACATGTGTAGCTAAGGAACTACCATCCCTGTGAAATTCAGAAGACTTTTCCACAGAGAATCAGTAACCTGGGCTAGCTTCACCTCCGCTTACACAAGCATCCTGGGTCTGCATCTCCTCTTTCACATTCACTAATGCCATGCTGGACCAAATGCAAATATTAATCAGCCATTGATGAAACTACTTTCTCTCAGGCTGCGGAAGCTCCAGCTGGCCAACAACCAGTCATGAAAGTGTATTTTAGCTGCAAGCCAATGGCATTTTTGTTTGACCACAGGCATTGGTTCAGGAAACAGTAAAGTACCTACAACACATCACTTGTTCTAGGTCAGACTTCTGCAACGGCACAACCTTGCAAAGCCAGGAAATGGGGGCAAAACCACCCAGTTTACAAAGGACAGCAGTCGTTCTACCAGCAGGCTTGCCTACAAACAGCAGGGTAACTCCGTCCTGCAGCACAGTTCCCTCACTAGAGGACACTGCACTTTCTCCTAGTTAACTGCACACACCGAAATTCAGTTTGGATCAAATCCACTTCACCACATAAAGCTGGTACCTCCAGGAGCGACAGGCCACGCTGCCAAGTGACTACCCCCTGCAGCACCAGTGCAGATGATCTTTGGTGCACTAATGCTACCAGCAAGGAGATAACACCACTCCATGTACGCACAGCTTTCTGCTGGGAACAGTCTAAGCTCCACAACAAGCAGGACATCCTCCAACCTGTTTTGCCCCCATTTGATGTCCAACATGTTAATGCCTCCTCCTCCTATGAGAAGACACTGATCAGCCCCTACTTCATCTGCACAGGTTAGTCTCAGTAAACCCTCCACCTATCTCAGTCTTCTGCACAGCCCTAAATCTTCCCCTCATCTATCTTACTTCAGACAACAATCTGACATACAGCAGCAACCATGGGCAGCAGCCAAATGCTGAACTGGAGGCTTCTGAGATGCAGAAAGGAACTGTTCCTGGTCATGCTGCACAGTATTAAAATATTACAGACTATTACAGCTCACAGCAAATTTACTTGAAACTGGGCACTGCTCTCTGAATCTTCTGTACTAGAACTTCCTTCCTGAGTACCGCCCCATCCAGAAATCATAACCTCTGGGCTGCACCTTGCACATGCTGTCTAAATACCACTCTAGTGGCACAGGCAGTTTGGCTTCAAAACAAACCACTTTCACCTCTTTATTTCTGATCACAAGAAGTAAAAAAATGCACAACACTTGCTGCATACTGACAAACCCATCCAACGGCATTATCCTCCTGAGCAGGCTTACATGCAATCACCACATGGACTCCTTTCAACACCCCTCTGAACCTACACCTGCTGCTCTGACAGCCAAAACCTTTAATTCACCATTACATACCTTGCTGGTATTAGCTGTCTGTACTGTATTTGCCTCTGTTCTGCATCAGCTACTGTCTTGAATACTGCTGGTTCACTTTACAGAACATCTGCCTCCCCTCCCACAGTCAGGCACAGAACAGTTCCAGCTCTCCAGCACCACAGCCAGAGCTCTCTTGAGTATTTTGTGAGGGAGCAAGCAATAATCAGGTATCACAGAGCCACTCTGAGCGGCAGGTGCTCACCAGCAGCACCATACAAAATTGCTCAGCAGCTAAAAACCTATGAGTGATGTACTCATACCTGTACTGATACCTACAAGTGTGGGTGCTTCCTTTCCCCATTTCCTTTAATATCTTAAATTTGGAGCAACAGAGAAAAACTCTCTCCTAAGTGAGTTCCTGGACCTGATTCAGCCATCAAACCACCTCCCTGAAAGACACAGGGTGGGGACAGTCTCCCTCTGCTAATGTCCACAAGTCTCCCAGCCATCCTGCAGCCTTGGGAGACGCCTGAAGGAGAAAGCAGTGAGAAGACAACAATGTGAGCACACATATCCAGTGTGTGTGCATTTATACAGGGACTGGTTGAGGTCAGTGTAGAGCAGGCTGCAAGCATTGCAGGAAAACAGTATGCTCTCATGTTCTGAACTGCACAGCAGAAGGAAAAAATCTCAAGCTCTCCTCGGACCTCCATCTCCAATCCTTTGGAAGAAGGAAGGAGAGGGTCTACCTGATGTGTCAGTGAAGTTCCTCACTGTATAGACCTAGCGGGGCTGTGCAGCAGTCTGCAGGCTGCTACACAGAACACAAGAAGTGCTAAACATTCCTGTAGTCCCCCTGCTCCAAGGTTAAAGACGGCAGAAGCAGTGTAGCAGTCCATGATTTTTTGCTATATATCAGAGATTGGGCTGTTCTGGCTCCACCAGCACTGGTGGGTCATTTGGTAACACCTTAAAGGCCAGTCTGGACTCTAATTAAAGAGTTCTAGTAGAATTAAATAGCAACAATCCTTCTTCTTTCTACTTTTTCCAGCTCCAATCCCAACTAAGCATGAAATAGAGGGCTGGGCTGCAGCACAGTCCTGCCCTTACAACTGTTTAATTTGAAACAGAAAACAGTATCCAAGTATAACAAACAAGGTAAGGAAAATAAGGGTTTCTTGGATAAGAGCTAGAAAATCTCACATTAATGTATTTAGTTACATGTGCATCTGGATGGTTCTTAAAGAGCTGAAATGTTGTACAACAAACCATTTCCTAAGGTAGTAGATGAAACAACCAAAAAATAACACAAAACCAGAATGAACGCTGTGTTTTCTCTAGCCCTTAAGTATGGCTGTCTAACTGTTCCTTGAAAGGAACCTATGGTTTGGAACTAAACACAAGAAGCATTAGACAAGGGCTCTCCTGGAAATGCTGAGTGAGGTCAAGTCTGGACTTAAAAATAGAAGCTGCTTGTAAGGTTCTGTCATCACACTCCATCCTAATGTAATGCCCAAAATTATTCTCTGACATTCACGTTTTAACACACAGGCAGAGCAAGCCTGACTCTTGACCTCTCTGATCATTCACAAAGCTGAGGTTGCTCTTTATCTCTGAGAACCATGGCCTTTCTAGCTGTGGAATACACCTCAAGAAGCCAAGGCAATGTAGATATAGCTGCTAGTATAAATGTTTGCATACTCATTTACATTCCTTCAGACTATACCTGGCTACTGGTTCTGGGATGGTCCCTGGGCTAACTGGCACCTGAACTCCCTTTTCCCACTCCTGCCTCCAGGGGTCTGCCAGCACATAGTATTCATCAGGGTTCAGCTGGAAGGAGTCAGGTAACTTCATGGCAGTGATCAGGTCCGTTCTGAACACCTGCAAAGAGAGTGACCAAGAGAGAAAAATAGAGACACCGACATTTGATATTTACACTCTATGATTCACAGCTTCAGGGTAAGCATGGAGCACAGTGTGCAATAAGGTCACTGTATCACCAGTGAACTAACCCAGCCCACTGCAGAAGAGAAGTTTAGCTTCATTGCAGGGAAAGAGGTGGCTGAAGGTGCAAATACTGATAGAAAAACTTACAGCTAACTCCATTGTAAGTCCTGGCACTCCCTCTACACTGGAGGCGAAATGCTAAAAGCTGACATCCGCTTTCACTTCTGTCCTTCCGCAATATAAGCTGCAGGAGCTTTGAGTCTTAAAACACCAGCACAAGAAAAACCCATTTTTGCTCCAAGGTTTCAGGGTTTTTTTCTTAATTACTGGAGTTCTGACTAATTCAAAGCAATTCTAGAAATTCCTTGTGGTAGAAATCAAGGCGTGACTCTACCATGACCAGCCACAATAGGAAATTCTAAGGAGATGACTCTTTGTGCAAGTATTTAAAATAATAACTGAAAAGTTCAAATAAAGTAAGACCCAAACTGGAATTGTGAGGGCAACTCCATCATTTAGCACAGGTGCTGCTGTTCCATCAGCTGCAAACACCTCTGCATCATAGCCGTGAGTTTGCTTTGCCTTTGCAAAGGCATCCACCTCTAAAATGAGCAAGATGTTTGGAAGCCTTTGGGTTAGCAGCCATAAACAAGCAGTGATACTGTTTTCAACAAGACACAGAATGACATTAAAAGGGATTCATTCTTGTAGCAGGCATGCTGTGGTACTGCTGCAGCAGCTTCAGCCCAGTCAACCACTGCCTGTCAGCACTGCAGAACACAAAGGGTGCTATCACAGGCAGCAGAAGTACAAGCCTGCACTTGTTCATGCATCTTCCAGCTCTTCCCATCCAGCCCTCGCTGCAAGGCAAGGCTGCTGTGGAGTACAACTGCTCTCACAACTCCTTACCTCCACAAAAACTCATTTTTCACAGCTCAATGCCATATTTAAAGGAAAAAAAAAAAAACAACCAGCAGACAGAAAATAAGCACCACGAGGGCAAGAAGAAGATAGGTAACATCTTATGAAGAGCTCCCCTGCAGACTTTGCTGTTCTGCATCCACTCAGCCCCATGCTGCACAGTTACAAAGGAGGAGAAAGATGAGCTGAGCAGTGTTCCTAAATTCTCTTACTGGGCTGCTAGTAGGGAAAAGGGACCTAACTTCCCAGTCCCAGAGCAATGTTTCTACCTTAGCTCCAGAGAACAGCTGCCTAGGGCTGAGGAAGAGCCCAACCTATGCAGAGCACTGATGAGGCAGCCTCCCATGACAGCCATTTCTGTCGTACAGTAGTCACACACCTGAAACCTCAGTAGATTCCCTATGATTTTTCGGGAAGCACTTCATGGAAACAGTGAAGCTGATGGTTAATTACACTTCTGAGAATATTTCAAAGTGTGATTTGCCTCACCACACTGCACATCTTGGCAACTCTCCTCCCTCCCATCACACACATACTACCCCACTTCTGTCTCTGTCTGTTTCTGCTTTGGCTTTGACAAAAAATAGCACAAAATCATGACATTTTTCTTTACATTTGTCTTAGCATGTTCAGAAAAACTGCCAATAATAAAGAATATCATTACCACATGAAGGAAAGGGAGAATGCAGGTAATGAAATATAATGAAATATTTCAAACAATCCCATTACGAACCCTGTGAGGCTCCAATCAAGAAATAAAAAACAAGGCACAAAGTAAAGTGGCTCACAAAACAAACAAACACAGCTGGTCAGGGGATTCTGCACTTCTAAGTGGTTTGATTTAAAGCAATCAGACGTCAAATGAAAAGAAGCCTAAAAATGTAAAATGGGTCACAAACCTTGCTCCATCCGAGAGCCAAATGAAACTCAGGCTCTCGGATAAATTTGTTGCTAAACTCCTGCAGAAGCCAAGCTAATGCAGCACCTGGCAGCCAAGAAACTTCTTCCCATGCCAGTGGCCCCGTGACACCATTCTCTCTGCTCTAATTTCTGATGCAATCAGACTGCCCGGAGCAAAGCAGAGCTTACTGAAGTGCTGGCTCTCAGAAGCACCGAACACTTCAAAGCTGAAGGGTGAAACTCTGGCCACGCTGAAGTCAATGGAATTTTGCCACCAACTTCAATGAGAGCAGGATTTCACCCGGGGAGTTTAGCAAGTGTCACTTTCCTGCCAGCACACTTCTCATCAGAACAGTGTGCTGTGGTGAGCAGAGACAATGCAAATGGGGGAGGCAGTGGGGGCAGGGAAACAGAGCTACAGGGATGCGTATGAGAAGTCCATCCAGGCTGAGAAGATAAGAAAGAACAGCACAAACCTGCAAAGACTCTGACAACAAATGCAGCAACAGGGAGAAAGCAGAAGCACACAAAAAAAACCAGCAAGATTTGTAATTATCTCAAATTATTTCTGGATGGTCTTTCCTGAGGTAGTTCTCAAACCTGCCCATAAGGGGCTACTTCTAAGGGAAGTACAAAGGATAACTAAGGAAAGCAAGCCTGTCACCAGGGGGTCTCCACATTCACCAAGAAAAAAGAAGTTTAAATAACAGGTCTTTAACGGCCAACAATCAAAAAAGAAGACTGGAAACCACCAGTACTTGGTGTTGCTCACACTGAGCAATGAGAGGGATTCTTCATGTGAAAACTCTTCTCTGGGACTTGGGCACACTGTCATTGAGGAGATTAATAAAGCACGTTTTTACTCAACATCAATCACTTACGAATGCATCAGAAATGTATGTATTGGGCAAGTGTGTTAAATGAAGAAATTCCATCTCCCAACATAAATACTTTCCTTGCAGCCTCTACAAAGTCTGTCGTGTAGTATTTGCCTGAAGATAGGGAGATTTCACCAAGAATATTTCCAAAGAATTGGACTGCGTTTATGTGTTACTACCAGATGATCCATCCTGGAAAGTTCAAAGATTTGCATCTCCCTTAACAGGATTTCCTCAAAGCACTACACAAGTCAGAACTGTCAGGAAGCAGACTTCTACTTCGACAAGCAGTTTAACGGAGATCACATACCAAGACCAAATACCAACTATGCAATAAATGCACCTAATGTTGACTTTCACTGTTCACAGATCAAGCTACAAATAAACCCTGATGCCTAAAAGACTTTCTTCTAGAAAGATTACACAGCCATGCTGAACGGGTGTCAGACTGCAACAAAATTCAGAGATGGAAACTGGTGCTGGCAGTGGCTATGCCAACAGCAGAACTCCCTCATCTCCTGGCCAACAAAAAAGAGTTGGGGAAGTAGGGCAGATGCCAGCTAAAATGCAGCAGAAAGAAAATGTAAATCAGAAGCAGTGGATCCATTACCAGGATATGTATATGGCTCTCTACTTGATAGATGTAACAAAATGCAAATCACAGAAATACCTCAGAAGGTTTCCGATCTTCATGTCTGGAACACGATGTCCTCCGACGTCGAGATCTGGAATGCTGAGACCAGGTGGACAGACCTAGGATACAGAAATGATCATTTGCAGACACTGCTGCCATCTATCAATAAAAGCCTTTGCTCTCTCCACACACCAAAGAAGGCCAATTGACT
The DNA here is from genome assembly GCA_032466535.1 of Forpus xanthops. NCBI lineage: Eukaryota > Metazoa > Chordata > Aves > Psittaciformes > Psittacidae > Forpus > Forpus xanthops. The sequence goes on along the minus strand of JASSUY010018235.1, from coordinate 37,249 downwards.
TCAGTGCAACTGCATGAGTAAGGTAATCTAGAGGCAGGCTCCTATGACACACCTCCAAAGACTCTTTCAAAATGAACCAGAAAATAGAAGTTACTCAGCTGTAAACTTCAGTGATTGCTCTTCTGGTTTGGTTTTGTTTGTAATTTTCTACTTACAAAGGCATCAGCTACACTGCACTTACCAGCCTTCCCCCCAGCATTTAAAGAAAGCCATCTCTTACAATGCTTCCCCCTGAGCATCAGTAAACCACTTTGTACAGATTAATCACTGACCAAGAGGTCTGCTGCCAGCCAGAAATGTACTCTTTCAAGCTAATGTATTAATGTCCTAAATATCCCTTCTGGTTAGCCAAAGAGCAAGCCTCTTCAAAATGAAGCCCACTGCCATGCACACACAGCAGAGCCCACAAAACAATCTGCTGTCTCTTCTCCTGAGCAAATCTCTCAGTGTGGCTGTACAATTTTCATCTGCGTAATTATTCATTCCATTACAAACAAATTATACCTCTTTGCCTTGAAACCTTTTGGCAGTCTCTGTCAGCTTTCAGAAATATTGTAACAGGGGAAAAGCAAAAAGAGAAAGCACCTACACTCTGCTGTCAAGGCAGTGCTTTGACACCAGAGTATATTATACCCGTGCCAATCAACTGATTTTAATTCAGGAAGATTTACAGGTACAGCAGGCATTTGCTACTCCCAACTACACATCAGTAATGAGAGGAAAAAAAAGGCGCCAAAAAATCATCATGGGATGGAGAAATGAAGGACTTGAAATAACATCTATATGATAGGGAGGCTAGGACCTACACACTGAACTCTGAACACAGACTTTGCAACTCTGGGCATTAAATACAGACAAACAAAACAGAACCGATGCAAAGGCCTTCCCACACTGCTCATTCCTCCACTGCTTGTGCACATAGACAGTAGGAGTGGTAAGTGTAAGCTACAGTCCATAAGAGCAACATCACCTTATGTCATCCAGCAGAAACCTCTTTGGGATCAGAGAGTACTGTTCAAAACCAGATTGCATAGGATGGGATAAGCTCTCAAAACTAAAAATCATTCTCAAAGTGAAGCGACGGACCAAGATGTTAACTGGAAAGATGCAGATAGTAACAAGTCATCAGAAAAATTCATTATGTCGTAGCTAGGCTTCTGTCTTCTCTTTTCACTTTTGCAGATTCCATTAAGGAATCTGCCCCAATAGAAACTGCTCTGTACACAGCAATGAGTACCAGGTTACGGAGACATGCATAATGGTCAAACTAAAGCAAGGTAACAGAGCAAACAGCTAAAAATCTTCTGAGACAAGAATACAGAAAAGGTTATTTTAAGCACATGTCATCATTTTGATGTAAAAGCTGGTGATTTAAAAAGATTTTTAAAAGTCACAGTCACTTGTCCTAAGCTCCTGTATTTCACAATTATAATTTTCTATTTCTATGAAGGAAGAAAAAAAAAAAAGGAAGAAGGAAAGAATCAACCAACTGCTATTTACTGATCTGTGTAGAAAACCAGACTCCCAAGATCATTTAACCACCATTCCACTTAAACATTCCCTTGAAAACTAAAGAAAAACCACAAGCAGCAGTAGAAAATGCTTCTGAGGATCCTATCAGCTTTATCCAAACTCAATCTAAAACAGGCAGAGAGGAGTAAGTATAAGCACTCTAAAAGTGTCAGATCTACAGCTAAAATCCATGACAGAAAAAGAGATTTTTCCCGCACCACAACAATACAAACATTTTAACGTTTAGGCAGATGTGATTAATCAAGAGCCTCACTAGAAGACAGACCACATTCATACCCACCCAGACAGTATTCAGCTCTCGTGGGTTCTGGTATTTTCCATCAGCAAGACATAAATATCTGACCAACCATCTGCTACCGAGATATTCAGCTAGTTAGACCGCTACACCAGTAAGTGAGACACTTGAAATTTCTAATTCATCTGTGGATTGCGGTGTTTTGTATACTGCTGGGCCTGAGGGATGAAGCCTGCAAGGCAAGAAATTAAGAACACCAAGCTGTACTGGCAAAGTGGTGCTTGATTCAGAAGTTTCTGTGGGAAAAGAGCTGGTGGGTCTGGAGGTTTAATCCAGCTGTTCCCAAGTAATGAATGCATCTGGGAAAATTAGAGCAGTAGCAGCAGTACAATGTACTTCTGGATCTTTACCCATGTGCTGTAATTCAGCTCTGATGACAGTTTATCATAAGCTGAAGACAAGTAAGCAAGCAGCATACGGGCTTGCTTGTTTTATTATGGGTACTAAAAGATGGACTCCCAGGTTTCTCTCATGCCACAGAGAAGCCACAAAGGGTGAGAAGTAAAATAATCCCTGCTTTATCTTCTCAATTTCTTTACTCAGTCATCTGCAGATGCTACACACCAAAACAGCATCTTAAATGTGTACTTCCATTTTAGACATAGTCCATCTACACAAGGGTTAAGCCACCAGATCAATTAACTATCCCATGCAACATGAAAGGTCAACTCTTAGCACCAAAACTTCAGATACTTCATTTTAAATTACTTTTTTTAAAGCACTGTACCAAAGCACACAACATCAAATTTCTATGCATAAGGGACAACTCAAATGTAGCCAACCTTCCTCAGGAAATACGGTATTTTTTCCATGCCAAACAACTCCCTACGATGAATAAGGGAAGAAATACTTTCTTATGTAGTTCTGTAATAGCTGTTTCCTTGCACATAACATTGGTGAACACACACTGAAAGCATACAATGTTTTTAGTAAGTCCCTGAAGAAGCTGTTGTTTTTTTCTGAGCAGCGCACATGATACTAGGAGAAAAAGATGTAAGAATTTCTCATGGGATTGTGATTTTACTACCCACTTAGATCTGTAACTATAGCTAAGAGATGACCTTTGGCAACAGCTTAGCTTCAATACAAAAAACATTTACTCACTGAATAAACAGAACCCAGCTATAAGGCAGCATTCACAGAGTTAAACCACCACCACTTAAGATACAGAACTGCAACGAACTGAAGGAGCTAGCCTAATGATAGTAAACTATCCAGCCCATGACAGTATTAAATGTAGTACTTTGGAAATCCCAAACCAGATTTTCAACTCTGCTCCCATTAAAGTTAATAGCAAAGTATGACTGCCTTCAACAGCGCCAGGACCAGGTCACTGTATTACCCGAAGCTGCTTTCATTAATAAGGAATCCACTCCCTCTGAGAACACCATTAAAAGTGCAGGAGGAAAATGAGGGTGTTATGTGTCTTTTCAGCATCCTTTCCATATTTTCATGCCTAATCCAGAAGAGGGACCTCACTGAAAGGAAGAAGTCCATAGGCAATTACAAACACTTCAGTGATGAATGACCTGATTTTTATGTCTAAGCATGTAAAGAATCACTCCTGGATCATACAGGAGGAATAATCTACTGTGGTCCAAACAAACACAGATTCAAAACAGATTCTTCTGTGCTTGTAAAAAGCACGTGAACCTGAGTTATTCTAGAAAGATTACAGCCACTTTTCACCAAAATTATCCTCTTGCATTAAGTATTTAAAATTACTGCATTCATCAACAGTTTTCTGAATACTAGCCTGAGTCTTAAACTGAATTAGGAACACCAAGACCAGAAAAACAACTAAAGATCAAGACAGTTAAACCCAGTTTTGGTAAAGTAAAAAGAAACATAAGGGAAGGTTGAATCACGGGGATTTGGCAGACATAAAACTTCTGTAAGATAACATTATACACCTCATGGGAGAAATGAGTTCTACAGCAGATGGAAAATTAATGAGATGTTAAGAGAGCCCAAACTACCAAAAGCCAAGTGAATAGCAGCAAACAGGAGAAGTACACAACTCCAAAGCACAAAGCTAAACAAACACGTCCAGAACTTACATCACTATTATCACTAGACATCAGAGATAAAAGGTGTCGCATTAAGTACCAATCCTGTTACACCATTGTGGAAGTTAAGGACAAACCTAGCAGCCAAACCTATCACCACTGAGGAGAGACACCAAGAGCATGCTTATTCTTTTACAGGTATGACCTTTTCAGGCAGCGTAGGTGTTCACGTTTTAAAAGGTTTTCATCACTGACAACAGTAGGAGGATGATACTTCCACTACATCTCAGTTTTCCCTTTGTGTTTATCCACTTACAGACAAAAAGCAAGAGGAAATCCCAGACTACTAACGGGGTGCAATTCACAGCAAGAGAGGCAAAGCTCTAGCACAGCCCTGGTGCTGCAAAGGTGACTTCGAAGACACAAGAAAACTTCCTATATCCCTAGGCTATTACATACACCTTACACTGTACACTCTTTTTATATACTACTATACAGGGCATATGTAGCACGTTCACCTCCTGATAATGAAGCAATCAAGGTCCGTGAATTCTCTCTCCGTATCTGTGAGGAACACACACTTTGTAGAAGGAAAAACATAATTAATTTTAACTGTATCAATTTACTAAATGATCTATCGAGGATATGTCTTGATTCCAAAAAGTCCATCAAAACACAAAACTCCTCTAGACCAATAAAGCAATTCAAGCCCTCAGGGAATTCTACCCCACAACTAATAACCTACTACTCAGCAAAAGCAGAAAAGGCTCAGCTAGTATCATACACAGGGCTGTTGCGAAGCCACCTGCAAGGCATCCCACTGTGTCCTTGGAGAACTACCTGCTGCTCCAGCCTCTGAACACTTCAAAGCCTCATATCACCAGGCGTCTGAAAGCAGTTCTCCCAGCGTAAATACACTCCCGCTACACCATTACAGCAGGCAGCACAACAGAGCAAAACACCCCCGACACGGATGTACGGCTGTCAGTTCTGCTTAACGCTGGCATTTCCAGCTGCCTATACTGTTCCTCAGCTCGCTCTGAGTCAAACTAAGCACTGCTGCCAATACTCTGTCAGAAAAATCTGCAATCAGAAGAGAAAACATAGATGCTCACTCTACCCATTTAGTGCCTGGCCCACAATTTTTCACATATCACTTACACATAACTCCATGTCTAGACCCAAACTCCAACACAAAGAAAACAGAAGCAGACTATTTGAAGGGCAGATTCCCATTATGTTAGGTGCCAAAAAAGCTGCCTGTGCATTAGTCTTCAGACCTTATCACAGAGTATGTATGCAAATACAACATATGAGATCGTTTCAGATAGCCAGATTCCCCTTCTCATGTTACTGCTGCTGGAGAATTTGCCGATCTATCTTCCTTATCTTTATGTAATAGCATACTAATACACAATAATCTCATTCAAGATCAAAACAGAAAAAGCAACACTTAAGATGTAGTGCCATTTGACAACTACCCAACTGCAGCTGCTGAACGACGCATGGATCCAATCTTGCAGCGCTTTACAACAATACAGCACAATTGCTCAGTATCTGACACACGTAACGAACAGCCTTTGCAGCTCCCTGCCACAGCAGGTCAATACAAGTTCCCTCCTATCATTCGTTTTCTCAGTAGCACACGTGAGTTTTATAATTACAAAGACCACACACACAACATGTGCCATGTAGCAGCAGATGACACTCTTCTAACAGCGAGGAATTCCTAGACCCCACCTCATATTTTATCACAAGACCCAAGTGCCACTCTATAGCCCAGGGCTTCCCACCATAGCAATGATTTACCACTAACAGTATTCAAAGTTTTCAGGCAAGGTTAATACAGGTTATCAAAGCAAATTTATCACCTCCCAAGCTAGCACTTATAGGTTGGTAACACAGTTGTCAGTCAGGCCTTAAAACTCCAGCAGAGTTAGGTGCACTCAATACTAGCAGTCTTGTAATGAAAAGCATACACCTCCCAAAATGGTTGTGATGATTATGTGATGTCTGTTCCTCAGATGCAATATCCTAAAGGCCCAGATAAGTCTTTCAAATCACTCAAAAGAGCAACATCACCAAAAGTCACCCAACACCAGTGAACATAACCTTCACTTGAGATGCTAGCTCTGACCACTCAGCATCAAATCTGAATGCAAAAACCCTTGTCCAAAAGCACGGCAGGGACCGCTAAACTTGCTACTTCGCCCAAATTCTCGCACTGTAACTACATTACATTCCATTATTTACCACCATCCGTCACCTACCAGCCAGTTCAACTGAGAATCGAAACACGCTCTTCCCTTCCTTTTGATAAAATGGTGCACAGCATTACTCATACTGCTAAGTAAGTGCCACACCTCGAGCCAGCAGCAGCTGCAATTCTGCGGTAAATGATGTACACACCTGAGGTTATGTACTCAGCAACCTTTGTGAAGGCACTCTGGGATCCATCTCAAACACAGCAGGAATCCACTGGGAGGAAAAGCCCTTTCTAAACCGAAGATCCCCATCATTTAGACAGAGCAATGGATATTGGCAAAATGTGTTTAACTTTAACATTTGTTTAGCAAAGATAGAATAAGCGACCATCTAGTTTACAGAACTATATTCCATAATCCGCAAGTATTAAATCTTTCATTTCTCAAACCTGATGTGAAACCTTGTAAATCTTACAAGTCCTTTTCGCCTGCAAGTGTCACCAGTTTTTCTCTCAGACACTCTGCATGTAGGAGTATGATGAATTGATAACCCCTCCATGAATAAATGAAAAAGTATCTTGGGAGCCAGTAAAGTGTGGAGAAAATCATGCTCTGAATTCCTTACTCATGGAAAACTGCAACCAAACTCTCTCTGACATCAAGAAGAGCCTGGATTTCACCCAAGATCCCTACAATACAATTGTCAAAGCTTCAGATCTTGTCTCAAACACAATCTGTCCACGTGCCCAAGCAATTTGTGTGAAAGGAATGCCCTGAAGTTATAAATGGAAACTACTCCCTGCACAACTTTATCTAGCCAGCAAGCAAAGCACATGAAACATTCAGCACAAACCACTTTTTGCAGATCTACAGACCAACAAAGCTAAAAAGTCAGGTCAAGACTGACCAGGAAAGATAAAACAGCTTCAGTAGCTAACATTTGATTACAATAAGACCCAGAATCATGAAGAGGAGTTTTTGTAAAGAAGGAGCAAGCAGAAAATACAATGGAAGAACTGCTTAAGAACTACGAAAGCGCTAGCCACCCATGCAGGTAACAAGGACCTGACTGAGTTTGAGGTAAACATTACTAATGTACTTAATACAGGTTTTGACGAAGGCGGCATCTACATCACCAGGCTTTTATAATGGCCCTGGCTCAACATTAACACCTACTGTAGCTGCTGTAATGCGCTACCTGGAAAGGGACAGAAACTAACAAGCTGCCAGATGACAAAAAAAGGATCACTTTCAGGTGCCAATAATCTTAAACCCTTCCGCAAGCCTCTCCCAATACCATTCTTCTGTATTTAGACATAAGCTCAAAACCCAGAGCTGTATCTGCAGCGCTTTTTCATTCAATTATCTTTCATGAATAAAATAGTCAGAAGTGACCTATGATTTCAGAAAACAAAATCTCTGGGAACACACTCAGATATCCAGGGGCTAACTGTGGAACTGCTGTGTACAACTTTCACTGATATACCTCTTGCTCACTGCTTCAAATATGCTATTTTGGCCTCATGTCTAAATGAGGGCTTAAAACTGATTTTACGGGGACGCAGATTAAAGATTTACTGCAGTTAGATTGAAGCACATAAAATACTTTGTGGGGCTTGAAGTCTGCACTTGGCTTTTGGGAAAGAACCAAATGAGAGGGCAAAAAAGAAGTCATGAAAAAAGTAAGGGTTCCATCTTTCAGATGCAAGGCTTTAAAATACTGCAAATAATACATAATCACCCACACTAAAGTATCCGACATAAGTCAGTAAATATATGTATGTATTAAAAGCCTGCAGCCATGTAGTTAAGTTTTCCTGTATTTCACCCCTAAATGAAAACGATCCTCCCTTCTGTCAGCTCACAAAAGGAGAGTGCCTCTGAAGAAGTACAGGTACACATATCTTCAGCATAATACATCTTTAGTGCTTAGGATATGAGGTTTATTTTGCTGTAACTTTGTGACTACCAAGGACTCTTGACTCAGTTCAATTAACAAAAAACAGTTTTTGTATGTCCATTCTTTTTCCATAACTTCTATTATTAGTAGCATTATTATTACCTTATAAATATTCAGGTTCGAGTTCAGTAATATAGAATGTGTATTTCTTCATGCCAAAATATCTTCTGAGTGACACCAGTCTACGTGCTGGAGTCTATCCCAGTCAAGCATCCTCATTCGGGTTACTCCAACCACATTACCCAGTGACACTCACGATCAACTTGAGACACCTGATCACAGAGACTTCTAAAGCACAGTATGAAAACTCTGCTTCAGAACTGAAGAAACCCAAGAACTGGAGGCCAAATTCTCACCACAAGAGATGAGGGAGAGCAGCGCTGAGCTCTAAACTGAAGGACCATTGAGTTCAGTATGATGGGAATGTAAGAAGTGCACTGAATGGTCAAGAGGTACCGCTGACTGAAGAGAAGCAGACGCTTGGCAACAGGATTCCAACTAAGTGTTGATTACAATTTCAACTCTTCAACAAGAAGACGGCTGTCTGAAGTGCTCAGAATAGTCTATCTAATCGTTTTTTGACTCTAGAAACTCCAAGAAGGAAGAACAGCTAGTGAGAAAACTTAAAACCTTCAACACAGAGCCCAGGAATTTTTACCTTTCATTTTTTCAGGCAACAGAATTTGCTTCCCCTTCTAACACTACTACCCATACGCTGAAATTAACATTGTCAGAGTAATCAGTAAGTCTAATAAAGACCACTAAAGAAAAGATTAAATGAAGGTGAGACCTGTTAGAGGAGACCTTTGCCATTCACACATAGTTGCAAGGAACGACTGGTATCCCTGTAACAGGAGAAGTGGAAAGGGCCTGAGTGTTGTACTCACCTGACAGAAAGACACTCCCTACACTATATCTCAGCTTCTGATTATTAACCCTTGATCTTTTTGAACATGTGTTATTATAACAGAATGAATACACAGGAGCCTGAACCTAAATCTGACCACTGACTTCACAAGAGGAAAAAAAAAAGCCATAATCAAATCAAGGGAAAAGAAGCCTAACAAAAGGGAAGCAGTATATATTTCGATCAGTACTTGAAAATACTTTTAAACTGCCTTTTGCCATGTAACTTATTCAATAGTTACGCTTTAACACAGACAGATCCTAAAAGAGCAAGGACTTGTTTTTCTTTTCCAACTCATTTCCTTAGATCTTGATCTCTGGAACAAATGAAAATACAGCTTCTTGGAAAACATAATTCTGTAAGTCAACAGCCCTATTCCAGATTGCTATATATCAAATGACATTGCAAACAAACACCATAATCAGCAACAGATCAGTCAATTGTATCTCTGTCAGAACTTCAATCCCAAAACTATCTGCTTCATATTTTAGCTGGTCAAACCTGTAACACAAGGCACATGAGGGGACCGAAGTGTAAAGGTGAAAATAAACACCGATATTATCAAAATGAAACACTATTATACAAAGCTCCTAGAGGATGAAAGAAAAATAAAAAAGTAAAGCAAAATTTTAATGAAAGCCCATTTGCAGCTTCCTATCTTACAAGTAAAAACACTCCTTTGTTTTGGGGAAGTATGCATTATATTTAAGGAAATACACCAACTTCAATTTTTAACACCCCAAATAATCTTCTAACCCAGAAAAACCAGGTCTGAATCATCATTTTTGTCTTCCAAAACCCCCCAACTGCAGGTAGCTCTCCAAACCAAGCCAAATCCCACACCTCTTTAACAGATTTTACTCAGTTCTCATTTGGACTAACTCCTATCGGCTTGCTAGTTCTCACCTCCTCCAATCCCTTTACCACTACTTTGTGTCAACAACAGTTTGCCTAGGGTTTTCAGGGTGCAGATCTGGCCAGACCTGAGCAGACTCCCATGCAGCACAGACACACCTAAGAAATGCAGGCGAAGTAGTGACCTGCATAGGGCTACAGCATAGCACAGGGCTACCTTCTCAGAACAAAGCTTTCAGAAGCACCTGGCATACCTCCCTGATCATTTTCTGTTACATTTCAAACTGAAAAGACTTCAGATTTGAAGATGTGCACCAAGACAGATCAAATTAAAACCAGAGAAATCTCTCTGACAACTGGCTAGGCTGCACTACTGTCAGGTACAATCAGCTTGCTTGTTTGGGTAAATGAAACACCCTGGCAGGTTTCCCAAACAACCATTTTACCTTCCTCTCTCCC
>JASSUY010018235.1:0-16650 GCA_032466535.1 Forpus xanthops | reverse complement strand
GGCCGGCGGCCGGGGGGGGGGCGCGGCCGCCCGGCGCGGATCGCGGCCGCGGTGGTATCGGAGCGGGGTCGTAGAGGAGGAGAGCAGCCGACGGCGCAGGGAAATGAATGGTCTCTGCACCCAGGTCCCGCCCGTGGCACTGCTGGCGTTACCCTGCAACCATTGCCTCTTCTGTCCCCAAAATTCCAGCCGGTTTCACAAGCGGGGATTACAGTGCGGCACAGGCTGGCTGCGAGTAACGCGCGGTTTGCTGGGTTTGAGGGAGAGAAACTGAGGCACCCAGGAGTTAAATGGTGCGGCCGCATACACAGTGAGTAATTGCCGGGGCAATAATAAAACTGCATGGTCCCCATTTCAGCCCCAGCTCTACCCCTCCGGCTCCCAACTTTGACACATAGCGAGGACCAGAAAGCGCTAACACACGCTGCTGTTCAGTTCACATCTTTCTCGCAGGAAACCAAATTACCTTAAATTGGCATCAAATTACATGCTAAAGTTCCCATTATCAAAAAAAAAGGATGAATGCGGATTTCTTTATTTTCCACATACACCACTTTACCTCATGCCACGCATCCGTGCTCCCTGACTGAAGGAGAACTCCCACTTTTGAGCAGAGCTCCTGAGCAAATGCAGTGTGAGGTAATGAGCACCATGGAGAAGATTTGGCATATTCTCAGAATTAAGGCAATCTGCGGAAGGTAATCCCCGTAACTGCGAGCACAAATTAACACAGCCTCCACAGCAGTCTGCCGGAGAATCCCACCTTAGCTCAATAGAGGAACTGGGTCATTACTCATCCATGCAAACGGAATCATTCAGCCTACTGTCTCACCCACCTACCCACCCAAGAATGAACCAGGATTCTTCTACCAAGAATGAAACTTGCATTGCTACACATCCTAAGAAGTTGTGCTTCATTACAATACCCTTTCCCTGTCCCAAGATATTTTTTAGCTGTGAAAACAGAAGAGTTGTGGGTTTATATGTAGAACAGCCTGAAGCATCTTCAGGTTGTAGAGCCTAAAAGTCTTTGATTCCCCTTGTTTTCATCTCCATGAAAATCAGAAAATGCACCAATTTGCTGTGTACTGCTGTACTTCACTGGATGTCCAGACCAGCACTCCAGTTAAAGTCATTCATATTTACAGGATCAAGGCCACAGCTCTTTACCATTCAGGGCACCTGTGATCATCCGTGTGACAGACCAGATCAGATATCTGATAAATAATCTGTTTATCGCCAGACTTACATCCACACATCCATCACCTCACTCCTGAGCTCCCAGGAACCTGCCCCATGCATGTGCTGATTGTCAGTACTGCCAAGGCGGTTGGGGACTGGGACTTTTTTGACCTGTATTATCTAAATAGCATGTGCCATGCTGTGATATAAACTTTGTTGTAATAAATAATGTCATTAGACTGTGTGCCTCCTTCAATCATCTTTGTATCAGTATTAATACCCATTCCAAGAGCATTCTAAGAATATGTATGAGGCTTGGAGTCAGGCTTTGTAGTATCACACAGAACTTCTGGTCCCTTCTCCAAGTTGCTTCATCAGATATAGTCACTCATATTTTTCTTTTTTTCCTTGATTTTCTATATAGTTTTTTTATTTCTCTTGATTTATTTCTGAGCAAATGCTCAAGGACAAGGAAGAATATTTGCCTTTTCAGCACTTTTTTTCCCAGCCTTTCACGGAAATCTGTTGCTGCAGCAGTGTCTGATAAAATACTTTTCTTCTCCCATTTCCCCTCTCCCTCCTTGGCCCCCACACCTTTTGGGGGGAATCTTTTCTACTAATCCTTGCAGTCTCCGCACGGGAAGATGGAGCTAATGACGTTGAGTTCCTTCCCACCTTTAAACTTAGCCCAAGTATTACTCAGAACCCAAAACTACTCTTCTGCTCTTTTAGTTCCAGTTCTTAGGAACTTCTGCTTCCATTTTCTTCCTTCTTTATTTGGAAGATTATAAACTTTAGGGGAAGAACACAGTCCAGATCCAAACCAGCACTGCCAAGACTTTAGCTCGCTGTTAATCTTCAAGTGTAAGAACTTCCGGAGAGCTTTAGCATCTTCTGTGAGATGTGTGTGTATTGCCGTGAGATAAGGTGGATACATGGTTGAGCCAAATCCTATTGAGATCCATTTTGTCTCTAATTGTTCTACTCACGTGAGCAGGGGAGAGGGGGGAAATCATTTTGAATCGTGCATATGTGAATCTATACTGCTTACAAATTGCCTAAGCACGATTTTTTTAACTCCTGCAGAAATAAAACTTGCTCACACAGCTCATGTATGGGCTGTAGAGGAATATGGCTATCACAGTTCTGTCTAATCTGAATATACAGCATTTATGGCAACGCGGCACCTGGCCACTTCACAAAATAATGCAGAGAAATTCATCGGTGCTCTGGCTTTTTCTTCCTTCTCTTTATCTAGAAGCACTGAATTTTGGTATTCTGAGTTAGGGAGGCCAAAGAGACTAAGCTTGGATAGTATGTTATTTCTTTTTACTCTGAAGCTGAGGTTTACAGCTCCCAGGATTGCTTTTAGGAGTGATTTGCGTATTCACAGGCCATACTCCAAAGATGTGCTTTCTCCTGTGCACACAAGCCTCAGTTTTCTGTTTTATAGTTCCTTTGTTTTACTGAAATATAATTGCTGTGAGAGGTTACTAACTGGGTGTATGAGCCAGTACCCCAGTAAGGAGAAGTTGTACCATTAAGGAATGAGGATTGAGAGGGATGAAAATGAATCTTTACAGCAGAACATTATGTTTAACATACTATCGAACGTGGTGCTTGTAACAGGGAGCCTAGTCTAGTCTTTTTAATGACAATATTTGAGAACTAGAGATTGTAATATTCATTTTATGTTTGGATAGGCAGGGGCATACAAAGGTTAATTCATTTGCACAAGTCACATGTTAAGTCAGCGTTAAAACCAATAGTAGAAACCTAAAGTCATGCCTCCTCATTCAAGGTTTCTAATGATTAAACTATATCCTCTCCTTTGGCCTGGTCCATAGCACATAACACAGTACAAAGTATACCTCCGTGACATTTGGCACATAGATATCTTAAAATATTCTTGCAAACACAGTCATTATGTGGATATGCATCTGCTGACATTGTGTATTCATCTGAAAGTGAACTGGTAATGGGTATGTCCAATAGGTAAAATTTACTGAATTCCAAAAATCTAAAAGAACAGCTACTGAAACCAAGTGTTTCTAAATTATTCGAATTGAAAAGCGGAAGCTGACAGGAAAACAGTAGAACAAGAACCTCAAGGGAACAACTGGAAGCAGGCGGTTAACTTGCAGGCCTGTGAGTTAAGCAGGATGAAGCTGATGCATCACCTTTAAGGTAAACTACACCATTTTGTACATGATGAGAAGAGTAATTAGCAGGCAGGGTAATGCCCTAAGTACAGGAAGAATGGATTGTGAAAACCTCAGGCAAGTGCGAATTTAGCAGTAGCAGATCAAATCTCAGTTGATGTATACACACGTGCCTATCTGGCAGCTCATCAAAGCAACATTACACTGGCTAATCTAAATGAACTTCAATGTTAAATTGAGTTTGTGCAGGCATAAATCATGTAGGGAAAGAAAGGTGCTGTGACAAGACTCGTAGAAGGGTTCAAAAGAATCTGATTACAGATCTTCTGATTGCAGAGTGCATCCTGATAGCTGCTTGCTAAAAGTGGAGTAGTGGCACCAGTTTATTGGGGAGAACAAAAATACCAATTTCGTTTTTCAATAACAGCCTGGTGCCAAAATGACCTAAAGAAAAAGGTAGCTTCAACTCTGGATCCTTAGGAGGCAGAAAAAGATTACGCTTAAAAAGAAAGATCAGCTGTTGAAATTGCTCTGAGCAATTTGTGGTAACATTTCTGGAAAGAGCAGAAACCTTGGAAGTATCTTCCCATGTGGCCCTTTTGGGTTCCACTCGGTACTTTATAGAATCACCCAGAGTAGTTTCTATTTGCGGTCTCCTCCGGGACAGCCTTTTCCAAATGTGGTGACTCACAGTTCATTGGATTTAAAGCTGTTTCCAGACCACAAAACTGAGGTGTGCCACAGGGGCCAAGAGTTCATACACTCCATGGCAGAAAACATGGCTAGGACAATTGGACATCAGTTACAATGCAGAAGAGGTTCTCTGTTCATCTTCAATAGCTGTAGCTCCCTCTCCTCAGTTTACCAGCTTAGCAGTTTCCATGCTCAAAATCCCCCTTAGGGAATATGTCAATAATAATCTTGACAAAGGGGAAATTTTCTTATAATGTCATAGAATCACAGGCCGGTTTGCATTGAAAGGGACCTTAAAGCTCATCCAGTTCCAACTCCCTGCCATAGGCAGGGACACTTCCACTAGGTCAGGTTGCTCAAAGTCCTATCCAACCTGGTCTTGAACGCTATTTCCTAGTTAGCAGTCCAGTAATTTCAGATGCAGTTGTCCTGAAATCTACTTCAAATATTAGTAACTTTAGCTCAATAGTACACAGATGTAAGGTCACAAGGGTGTAAAGAAGCCATTACTTGTAAAGAAAGAAAACTTAAGTCAAATAGGCAGCTGTTGTTTACTTCAGTTATTTTACTTTACCAATTACATGGTTTAGAAATTAAGTTATTCAGGGTTTAAGACATAGGAAAACTAAATTGAATGTCTGTGGCAATATTGATTACTGAGCTTTTCTACAGTTTCACTGCATAAGAAAGCACCAAAGAAAAACAGTTCAGAAAGGTTTTAGTGGCATAAATGTAATAAAAACTGTCTCACATACTTCCATTTCACTATTACATATATTCAGAGGTTCAACACTACCAAACAGGACTTGCAACAAGAGGCACAGAATATCCA
Source organism: Forpus xanthops (assembly GCA_032466535.1). Taxonomy (NCBI): domain Eukaryota; kingdom Metazoa; phylum Chordata; class Aves; order Psittaciformes; family Psittacidae; genus Forpus; species Forpus xanthops. The sequence continues at coordinate 11,781 of JASSUY010018235.1, read as the reverse complement.
GTACAAAAGAACCCTTACGCAACAGGAGTTGAGCCCTTCCCTAACCTCCCTCCCAAAAAGTGGGGGGGGGGGAGTATTGGGATACACAAGGCAGTTTATCCCATAGATCAATGAGCCACATAACCTTGCGCCAAATGGCCTTAGCTGCCTCTCTGACCCAGCCAGCATTAATACATACCCAACGCAACACAGTCTCATGCTGTTACTCTTCTGCTTTACTAAGAGCTTTTCAGAAATGCACAGGAGGAAACGCACAAACATCAGAAAATCCGCAGTACCCTTATCAGGTAGAGAATTATTATCTATTTTACAAGTAAGACATTGAGACATAATGGCAGAGAGAGACAAAAACTGCACCTGGCAAAGCAAAGAGACTCAGTCTCATAATCCAACCCTAACTGCGATAGAAGTCCTTCAGAGCCGTTTGAAACTAAAAGTATAAAAGGTCAGCTACCCTTGTTGCTGCATTTGAACACTGGATGTGTCTAAGCCCAAATTTCTGCTTCCAACTCCAGGAAAGCAAGTAGAGTCACAGGAAGTAGCAGAGTTTTTGCCCATGAAGATGTTCATAGGCAGAGTCTCAAGCAGCTGCACAGTAAATTTTCACTGCACATACTGCAAGCGCTCAGGATGTAAATAGCCCTCAAGTCATTTCGTACCATCTATAACGGCAATTCTGAAGTTACTTTTTTTTAAATGGACAAAGGACTTATAGCTTATTTAGAAGTTTCAGCTCTTTTGCTACTGTTCAAAGCCGAGACTGCCACAGATGTATATAACTAAGCACACAGTGAAGAATGAAGAAAACTTGGACATCAAATCATTACTCTGGCTCCTGTGAACTTTGCTTCACTAAGCAAAAAACCTGCAGCAAACAAAATAGGCTCTGACCTTCCAGAACGACATGAAAAAAAAAAAAGTCTGATCTGCTTATGTGGGCAGATTTTGGCACCGAGTAAACATCTATGTTTGCTCCTCAAATTACACAACTTGGAAAAGACTCTCTCCCTCTTTTATCCAGAACATGCTTTTAAACCATCATGCATGTATGTTTCTTTGACAATCTGAGGCAGGTTACTTTCCTCACATGGAAGTGTGAGCACTGGGGCAAAGTCAGTGTGCCAAGTGCCTGTAACCTGGTATCTCTAGAGGAGGAACGGGCACATGCTACATTGAGCGCGCATATCCTTTTACGTAACTGCCAAAACCACAGTTCCAGCCTACTCTGCTTCTCAAATACTCAGCCAACCATAGCAGCATCTCTGCCCTTGGCCAAAGCTAAAGGTGAGCCCACAGTGTCTCGGATCTCTCCTGGAAAAGGGCCCAACTACTTAAGGAAGCCAGGCAGAGTCTTCAGCCCCAGCACATCAAGGGGGAAAAATGTTTATAGAAGGGAAGTTCAGGAAAGCCTGAAAGAGCCCTGGGACCATAGTACAGTCCCATGCCAGAGTACAGCTTGTACTGGCACTCTGCTGTAGTGCTCTGGATTGACAACATCTGTAATAAAGCACATATTGACTGACAGGTTGGACAGATGTGCAGCAGGAGCGAGGGATTGCTCCCCTCCCACGTGCCGGAGCTGGAGCCTAGAGCTCTGCCTTGGCTCTACCTTTACATGTTTATCTTTATTTCATGCTTTACAAAGAGCTCTTCCTGTGGGTTCTTTGGGGTTTCCCCCCCTTTTGAATGAAATTAAACATCTTTCATGACTGCCTTAATGAAATGCTGCAGGTGTTGCGCACTCAGTAGTGCCTGACAAGCGCCTCAAATATTCTAGTTAGCTTGTTCGCAGGAGTTTGATTGCAGTGAAGGAAACCAGTGACATCAAAAAAGGTCCCAAACCTCAGGTAAAGTAATGAGAATCCAAGATCACTGACTGCGTAAGCCCGGTTGCTTTATGTGGACAGAATGATTAAGTACTGAAATATGTACATCTGTCATATGCTGTCCCCACCAAGGGAGCCCCAGTGACTAAGCTGGTTACCCTTCACAATACAATGTACATCAGTTGGTTAAGTGTTTTAAATCCTTTTAAGGCTGCCAAGGATACACTAATACTCCAAATTCTGTATTTTTCCATGAAAAATAGCAGTCTGGAAAATCAAGCTACAGCATGCACACAAAATCGTTCTCTGCTACATAGACACGTGCATGCTTTGTTTTTGCAAGTATCTGAAAGTCTGGATATCTCCAAGCCTAGCTAAGGATAGAAGACATCAGTACTTGTCTTACTTTAAAAATTCATTGCACATACCTACAGTTTGTAAGCACCCATTGGAACCAAAAGCAGGAGTTGAAAGTCTTTTCTCACCAGGAACGAGTGTTTATGCCACCTACATCTGTGGAGCCAGGATTCTTCCTGAGCCTATGTTTTATAATTGCAGATAATTCTATGTACCCATTGCCATTCAAACTTTGTGATGCTTTTTAATAAACTGATTTCTCTAACACAGCACACTACCCTGACTGAAGACCAGCGCCTCAACCTGAACATCCAACAAGGATTTAGTTGACAGAGGGTTTAAAAGCTACATGTCATTTCCAGCACATGCACCAAATCAAATCATACTGCTACACTAACCCAGTTTACACTTCCTAGCACAAAGCCAGACACATTTAACTCTGAAAATTTAGGCCGGGTCCAGTTGTATTAAGCATAAGTAAAGTGAAAAATGTGCTAGGTTATTGAGACTAGGTTCAAAGGACTTTGATGTCCAAGACTAAAACTGTAGTTCAGCAAATCCTTGCTCCTTTGTCTGACTCTGGAATAGTCTAAACTTACATAGTACCTCCCTGCATGATTGCAACATTCCTTGAAGATCTGCAGTTCTTATTTGTTTGGCATGATCTGAACTGCTTGAATTTGCATAATGAGGTCATGGCTCCAGCCTCAGCCCAGTGAAGCCAGATGCAATGGTCTAGGGCTACCTATTGGTTAGATGCTTCCACTTGCTCCACGCTAAATTTCGCAACCCAGTGCCACAGAGCCAAAGGGCCTGATTGTTCTCATCCTGCTTTGTGACTCGTATGCACTCTGTTGCACAATGCCTCAACTTTAATAAAAAGGATGGAGAATACACATCTCTGCCTAAGTTTGAGGGTAAACCATTATATCTCATGTCTTTGTAGTTATTCTGTTCTGGCTATACTGCTTTTTTGCAGGAAGAAACTTACTGCTTGACTCATTTTTTAAAACAACACTACTATTTAAGGTCTGAAACTTGCATAACACTTTTGCTGGCTATGCTACAGACACAGGACACCAACTGCGATATCTCAGCTCTTTTGCATTTTTAACCTGTACTAATAGTACCAGTAATTCAGCTCACACTTTCCTGTTGAGCAATCATTTTGTTCCCCATACAAGAAAGTCTCTGGCATATGGAGGCCACAGCTTTCAGGAATAAACAAATAAGACATTTTCGAACAGATGAAGTTCATAAGGATGTTACGGTGCTTCACACTGACAGCAAACCACATGAATTCCCTTCAGGAAACAAAAAAAAAAACAAACCTTTTGAAAGAAACGAGTGAAGTTGCAATTATTTTTTTTTTCTTTGCACTAAGGTTACGTCACTTATCTCTTGGGTACAGATGACACCAATAGCCACACGCCTGGACTCCAGTTAAATTATCAATTTCCTTTAAGTAGTTAGAAGGAAAAAAGACAGCAAGAATGCTGCATAGGAGAGTAGTAAGGCCTGGTGTTGAGATGAATTTTGGAAATTCTTTCAGTTTGGCTTCCAAGTGTTGTCCTACAGGTTTTCGTATACAAATATTTCTCATTTGTGCATGCAGACTCAGTAGCTGCATATGTAAGTACCCGAAGTGCACAGCACCTGCACACACTAAAGCAGTCTCTAGAGAAGTTCCAGCTCTTCAACCCAAGCATTTTAAATGATCTCCACCCACCAGGAGACCACTTTTCACCTTTGTTTAAGATTCTTATTTTGAATCGCTTTAGGTTTTCCAATGACATTACACAGAAGTGTGCACACTCAGTTGTTTGTAAGTCAAGGTCTGAAGAGGACACCTTAATCCCTTGACTCCCATAAGATGCATCACACTTAAATTGTCTTACGTGGCTGATATATAGAAGACTTGAGAAATATCAAGTAGGTGAGCCTTCCAAAAAAAAAAAAAAAGGACCAAAAAAGAGTCATTCTGACAAATTTCAGGTTGCAGAATGCCTTGCATCACTAGTTTAACTACTGATGCTTCAACTGAATTCACCATGTCTCCACAAACACTACCAAAACTAAAAGAGTATGCATAACTCAGGGTCCTATTCATGATCAGAAATTCACAGCCAAATACAGGTAGTACCAGGAGCATTCCAAGATTTCTAGAGCAAAATTTAATGGCTTCATGTTAATAGGTAAATATGATGAGCTTTACAAATGACTGCTGAAGCATTAGAGATCATTAATCCCACAGAGAAAGCACTAGCATCCTGCAGTATCAAATGGTTTATCGCTAATTCACAGAGACTGAATCCACAAACACATTTCTTTTACTTTGTAGTTGCTTAATTAATTACATATATTAAGCAAATTAAACTGAAGGATGCAGTGGGTACTCCCAAGGCAACCAATGGCTCTGTCACCAGCAATTTACTTCTTTTCTGTTCAGAGAAGTCCTCCCAGTTTTCTTTTTCTTTTAGCAGCAAAGAGAATCATGAAGGCATGAAAGCTGTGATCTCACTAGCACAACAGAAATCAAGAGAGACTGCTGTTGCGTTGAGATCAGGAAGATGACTCTGAGAGAAGAACTTCATAAACATGTGCATGAGTGAACAAGCAACCAAAACTTTGGGGAATCTTCAGATCGCAATCAGAACACCCCAGTGCAGTTTTTCATTATGATAAGACCAGAAGGAGCCCACAGATAACAATAAAGGACATAGGTATTTGCAAGTTGATTTTAAACTTCCTAAGTGGAGTTTTCTAGAGCAGTATGATTTATAAAAACTAACATTTAAATACTTTTTAATATGTCAGATTAACACTAATGACTGTAATATTTGCTGATTTGTTATCTTTATATAAAATGTCCGTAGCAATTGTTAGAAGCTGGTAGTTAACTTTTTGGATAAAGCTCTTCTGCTAATTCAGTTTCCTTTTGCATAAAATAATGCAAATTAAAAATCAATTCTCAGACCTCATGTGGTAAAAATATAGAATGTAATTTTGCTTGAAAACAAAGCAAAAGCAACAATAAGAAAATGCTTGTCCAGTAACTTCAGTACCATACTAGCTGCCATGAAGAAAGTTAACTGCCTGCCAGGCAGACCCAGTACCTCCACAAACACATTTAAACACATTTAAGTCTAGAGGCATCAACTGGACTATTATATCTAGAACTAAACAACTTTCTAAATTTTTGGCAGACTGGGTGCTAAAGTGTCTCAGGCAATTAACAACTTAGCTTTTAAAAAAGAGAAAACAGTTTACTGATACTTCAACTTAAATGTCTAGGAGGTAGTTCTCCTTTTGATATTATTCCTTAATGCATGTTCAGTCCTTGTACCGTATTATCCCTATTGTGTGTACACAGCACTGAGCCAACAACCCCTGAGGCATGACACATGGCCTGTTCAGTTCATTTTCATCTCCTATAAGTTTTGTTCCTTCTGCTGTTTCTTTGTCTCCACTGGAAGATCCATTTGCACAAAGAATGCCATTAAAATTAATGTCCATCCAAAGGCACAAAAAGGTGCTCCAGTCATTGATCAGTTACAGTCTATCATGCAGTGATGGGATATGCTGTAATACTGCCAGTTCACACGTCACCAAAAAGGTATACAAGAGGAACATTGGTTCTGCAGCACTAATCTTTGGCTGTCGTGAAATTAGTACTTTGAAGGCGGAGACAAGTCACACGGAGGTGTTCAGTGAAAGGATAGCTGTGACCACCTAGCATGGCCTGTGCTCCTTTTTGCCAGGCTGGATGGGGATTGAGCTACCTAGTCTAGTAGAAAGTGTCGCTGCCTGTGTCAGCAGGGCTGGAATTAAGTGATCTTTAGGGTCCCTTCCAACACAAACCATTCCATGATTCCATGCTATGTATTTTTGGTTGCACAGACAACAGAACCAATACATGAAATATTACCACAGTTTATTTTAAATGCACACCCATTTTTGTTACTTTAAAGATACAGATCTTTCCTGATAATCAAAAATCCTTTTATAAAAGCAATTGCTGATATTTGTGGAGCTCTAAAAAAAAAAAACCAAACAGATTATTGGCATTATTTTTTCCTGTACTGTGAGGGTAGGGGATATTTGAGCATCATATCTTCCTCTCTCGTACAAAAAAATCACCTCAAAAAACACAAACAAACAAACCCACCAAGAAATCAAACCGAAAAACAAGCACCCCATCTCCTAGCCCCCCAGCAGAAGGGAACATACATGAAAGGCAATTCCACAGCTATATTGTTGTAAATTATAAACCCCTTAGTGGATGTGCAGAATGTATGATTCAGAGTTTGGAATATCCTCATTTCCTGACACTTTTCTGGCTTTTCATCTATATAAGAACTACTGACTGTTACACTTAATAGGGAGGGGCACCCTTATCCTGCACTGGTTTAGGTTTCAGACTTCAGAAGGACTGATTATTGTCTTCTAGTATTACAGACACAGCTCTGAGAGGAAAATGTCATAAAAGATAAAACTTGAGGTTAATGACTTTCTCCATTTTTTATTTTGTTTTTTTACCCAAATTTTGGGACATAATTTTTTTAGAATCTTCTTGGAGTACTCCATTAAACGTTAGATTTATTCCATGGTAGAAAATCAAACCACTTCTCCCATACTCATTGATATCAGCCTTCATACTTTGAATTAAAGGTCAAATGAATCAAGCAATTTAAATCCTACACAACTAAAAGGAAAACAGAAGGGAAGTTGATGACTAGAACAGCAAAACATACAAACTCTTTCACCCCAGACCCTTGTAGTTGTTTTACTTTAATGTCCGAATATATGCCATGACCACACCAAACACTTCTGTCCTTTGATAAACAGCAAAACCAGCAGATGAATTAAAGATTTTAATTTGTATAGACCATAGCAAAAACATTTCCAGGAGAAAGTTGCTCATTAGATATACCAAGCTCCAAATGCCTAAGAAAACAACCTGCACTTTGGTTTCTTTCTTCAAAGCAGGAGCTGGCTATAAAATTTTCCTAGCTTGAACCCAAAATCTGATGATCCATCCCTTCCTGTGGATAGGTAAATAAAGCCTAACAGCATTTTACTAATGTAATCTATATGGTCAAAGCAAATAACTCTTACAGAGTATCACTTTGCCAGAAATCACAGGCTAGATCTGGCTGCCAAAACACAAATTACATGTTCCCTCAAAGGTTACTCTGCTTCAGTCAATATAAAATTTCCTCATAAAAATTCTTCCATTAATTGAGGAGAACCTGTCTTGTGTCTTTTCTCTCATTTTAATGCTTCTTATTTCCTGTTCCTCATGATATTCTTTATGTAGTCTTCATTCCTGGCAGTTGTTCCTCCCAGCAGCTGCAACACCAGCAAGACGGGACTCACTTGGACCCTGTTGGCTGTGCAGAGTCACACTGGTGGCCTCCTGGTTGCTGAATGCAGCCTGGTTAGTTGAGCAAGAGTACCCTCTTTCTGAAGAAATTTTTGTGCCAGGAACCTTGCTGGTATCCACAGTGGGTGAGTATCCTGTGACTGAATGGGATTTGGACTTCTCCAGCCAACTCAGTGTGATAAACACGTCACAGTCTGAAACTGTTGTCAAGACATTCATCAAGCTGTAGGTTTCAGCCCTCCATATTTAGTCTGCACGTGTCTAGGCTGACTTGGATTGAAAAGGCTTAAGCATTCGCTCTTTCTTTGGCATCTCTGGTACATTTCCAGAGCACTCACAAGCTCTCTATCAGTCACTCTTTTCATGAGACTTCCTAGTCCAACTGCTGTTCTGAATCAAGAAATACTGACCTTCCTCAAAACAGGCCCTTTTCTGTATCTGTGTCTCGGGATACTCTGATTTTCAGCACATTTATGCAGGGAACGCAGGGCTACTGAAGCAAATTGATCCTTTACCCCGTGTGCAACATAATCCCTGTAAATCTCTATTATAGGAATCACAAGTGCTTCGTAGATTTATCTTTTAAAAACATCCTATATTCTGAATACGCCCATGTACATACCTACCCAATTCTCTACATAGCCTAAAAGGTGTCCAAGACTAATCTTAAAGGCGTCTAAAAAGTATGTAGTTGTCTACATAGAGCTGGTCCTCTGAAACTAAAGGCCCAGCAAACATCAGCTTTACAGAATTGTTTCTGTAGGGAAGGCCACACTCTGATCTCAACAAAGCTACACAGGAAAAAAAAAGGCACATAAGAATTGTGGAACTCTTTATAGAAATAATGTAAAAGTGTCCTTGTTCTTTGCACCATAAAGCTGATATTTCTCTGAGTGCATTTTCTCAATTATTGTCCATTTTGTCAGATATGAGGAGAATTCAAAAATTAAATAGAGTTTACTAACCAGTAAATATTGAGGTATATACACCATAATAAATGCAATCTGCAGAACTGGACAAAAAAATAGCAGAATCTTTTTTGTTTAGTTTGATTGGTTTCAGTAATGAATGTTCAGAGAAAAATCGCTCTGGCAGTTTTTAAAAAGCATGCATGCCATGGTTTGAGCTGTGGCAGGAGTTCTGTTATCTTGCAGTTTAGAAGGAAAGCCACCATGTAAAAACAAACAGCCCAAGATTTTAAACCAGGAAGTTTTTCTCTGGAGTTCTACAGTGCCAATGAGTAAAATTCAGGTTTGCAAGTCCAGTTCCATTGAATTCACCATCCTTAAGAAACGGCTCTCCTGCACTTGAGAAATGTGTTCCCTCAATACAGGTAAGAGTCCCTTGCATTTATTTTACTGGTGAAAATAAGATTTACTACTCCTTGATTTCAGCAAAGAATGTCTGTGAAGGAGCTGAATTCTATTTCACTCTGGGAACCATCCACAGAATTCTCTACTAGAGTCTGAAAACATCAGGATGAAACAGATGCTAAATATTAAGCATCTGCTTTAAAGACTAAGATGCCAAACTGCTGTGCTGATAACGTATATTTTTCAGGAAGCTTTATTGATTATGGTAAGGTCTAAAATGAGCTTGTAGACTATCACTGATTAAAAATGCTATTCTGTTGAAATCACCAACAAAATACTAATATTTAAGCTTAATTTTAGGATTCACTCCTCACTTGAGGTAAATGAGAATATAGCATAATTGTGGCTACCCTTTCATTAGCAAGTTGTGCAGCACAATCAGAGCAAGTCTGAAGAGCGAAACAGGTGTTACTGGAAGCCAAACCCCCATGCTACAGGCGTTTCTGGAGGGAATGGGAAATGCTTTATACTAGCTGTACCCCAGTCTCCTGCACTGAATGACCATTAGCAGTTAAAGCACCTAAAATTTGCTCCTGTAGCCTGCCTTTTGTTTGAATCTAAAAGGAACTCAGTTTGTGTTCTCCAGGACAATTAGACAAACCAACACTAGGTGAAGAAGGAGGATGGAAAGATTCATGTCACCTGATCATCCCCTCTCTGAAGTAACACATTGATATACATGCACCTGGTGATGATAAGCAGAAATATTTGAGGCAGAAACCATCCAATATAGAATAAAGGATAGAGAAACAACTTATTTTCCGTGAAGTTTCCATTCTTAAAAGCTTTCCCTCATTTACAAACATAGTACCTTTTCAAGAATGTCACAAAGCCTGCTAACTTTGGAATAATGATTTAGAAAGGGCAAAAAAAGTTTAGAGCCATGATGTCTGTTTAGTATTAAGGTACACTAAGGAAATTTAAATGGGACTGTGGTAGGAAAAGTAAAATTAGAAGAAAAAGTTGCATTTCTCAGAAATTTTTCCTTTGAAAGAAAAGCAATTGTCTGTAGCAATATAGACACAGATGTTTTCAGATCTAGAAATAAAGTACAGATGCTAGAGACTAAGTGAACTTCATAGCTGTATATGGGTCTAGACTGCCTGGAGAAGAATAAGAATCAGATTCTGCTCTTCGCCTCATGTGTGCACCATCCCTAAAACATCAAGGTGTTCTCCAAGCTGTGAATTTATTCATCATTACATCCAAGCAAGGCACGTCTCCTCATATGTCTGACCATCCAACATTCATCTCCACTAAACTTAAAGGATATAACAAGTCAGTGCAATTAAACAGGAATTCTGACATATTCCTGAGAGCCATTATCGTCTTTTCTTTGTAAATTGAACCCAGACCCATGGCCCAGGAGTTCAGATTTCTGTGGTCTGAGGCTGAGTTCTGCAAAGCACAGAAGTATGACCTTGGCTGAGCACTACAAAAAGATTACTGTTGAGCTGTGAGAGAGTATGCAAGATAAGAAGTAGTAATAAGTAAAAATAAAAACAAAGATTAAAGTAATTTTCTTGGGTTTTTCAGTTGGAAGCAGTAGCTGAAGTACTCGAGTGCCAGATACAGCCATGAAAAGATATTAAAGCCCAAAGAAGAGTAAAAAGTCAGCAAGATGAAGGAACAGTTTGTTTCAAGAAGCCACAGAGGCCAATGTGCCTCCACCTGACTAATGAGCAGAGACTCATCAGATGTTTGCATTTGGGGTGGTGCACACATTTCCAGTTGGCCTAATAGAATGTTGTTCCTGCCAATGTACTAGCCAATAATTAATTACTGGGTATACGCTGCTTGTATAATTTCCCACTTGCAAGTCTCTAGGCATAGCAAAGATATAGATGCTATCAATTTTGATACCTATTTTGCTTTCAGTGGCATCGCTACTTAGTGATTTTAATACTCAGTGGCATTGCTACTCATTGATGACTATTGATTTCACAACTTTGATATCAACAGAACCTGATGAAATCCATCTGCAGGTCCTGAAGAAGCCAGAGAATGAAATTGCCAAGCCACTGTTCATCATATGTGAAAAATCATGACAGTCAGGTGAAGTTCCTGACAACTGGAAAAAGGGAAATATAACCCCCATTTTCAAGAAGGGGAAAATAGATGAGGCAGGGAACTACAGAGCAGTCAGCCTCACCTCTGTGCCTGGCAAAATCTTGGAGTCAATTCTCTTGGAAGGCATGCTGAGGCACATGAAAAACAACAAGGTGCTTGGTGACAGCCAGCATGGCTTCACTAAGGGGAAATACTGCCTGACCAATCTGGTTGCCTTCTATGATGGGGCTGTGGAACTGATGGACAGGGGTAGAGCAGTTGATGTCAGCTACCTGGACTTGTGCAAAGTGTTTGACACTGTCCCACATGACATCCTTGTCTCTAAATTGTAGAGACTTCAATTTGATAGATGGACCACTCAGTGGATAAAGAACTGGCTGGATGGCCGCACGCAAAGAGTTGTGCTCAATGTCTCAATGTCCAGCTGGAGACCAGTAACGAGTGGTGTCCCTCAGGGATCTGTGTTGGGACCGGTCTCGTTCAACATCTTTGTCGGTGACATGGACAGTGGGATTGAGTGTGCCCTCAGCAAATTTGCCAATGACACCAAGCTGTGTGGTTCGGTTGATACATTGGAAGGAAGGAATGCCATCCAGAGAGATCTTGACACACTTGTGAGGTGGGCTGATGCCAACCTGGTGAAGTTTAACCATGCCAAGGGCAAAGTCCAGCACCTGGGTTGGAGCAATCCAAGGCACAGCTACAGGTTGGGCAGAGAAGAGATTCAGAGCAGCCCTGAGGAGAAGGACTTGGGAGTGTTGGTCGATGA
>JASSUY010018234.1:0-39542 GCA_032466535.1 Forpus xanthops | reverse complement strand
AGACAGGACACCTGACCCAAACTGACCAAAGAGGTATTCCATACCACAGCACATCATGCCCAGTATATAAACTGGGGCAGTTACTGCTCGGGTCAGGCTGGGTATCGGTCAGCAGGTGGTGAGCAGTTGTATTTTCTTCCATTGTTATTTCCCTTATTATCATTATTATTATTGGTGGTAGCAGCAGTGGTTTGTATTATACCTCAGTTACTGGCTTGTTCTTATCTCAGCCCATGGGAGTTACATTCTTTTGATTTTTCTCCCCATCCCTCCGGGAACTGGGGGGAGGAAGGAGGGGAGTAAGCAAGGGCTGCGTGACTGAGTTGCCAACTGGGTTTAAATCCTGACAACCACATAAGTTTTTCAGGATATAGCTTTCTGGGTTGTGTTTTAGTGCCCTTACACTGATCGCATTATTCTCTCCAGCCTTGTGTTTGAGTTATTTTTATATCTCGTCTTTCAAGGCTCCTGGTGTTAAGCCAGTTGACAGTTACAGTGTTTGAATAATAAATGGAATTTGTCAGTTCAAATAAAAACCTCCATCTCTATTTTTTCACATTACTTCTAATGTGAATTTCCTTGTAAATCTTGACCACTTACTCGGTCTAATGATCTTCATCTCTATAACTTTGTCAACAAATGGAATGGTCAAACAGCTTTTCACCATAATGCATTTCTGCTCTGAAGAGAGCTGTGCTTTGTGCATATTTGTTTCCCCTTCATTCAATTTGCTGCAGTACACTCTGTGTTTTAGAGCTTCAGTGTGATCTCCAGCAACACAAGTTGTTCTGCTTCCCTCCCTCTTTTCAAATACATGATGTATGGGAAAACAAATAGTAATGTACATACTGATGTTTTATTTGCTTTTTAACATACTAGTAGGGACTTATTTGCTTTTTCACTGACAGCCTAATGTCTTTATCCTTCATTTGCTAAAAGCTTCTCTTCCTTTTTAAAATGAACTGTGTTTGATTCAATCATGTTTTCACTCTCAACCTGTATATATATATACACACACACTTACATACACGTATATTCATATATAAATGTATGTTTATGCACAGGGAATTTCACAGCATTATGTTGTTGAGGTCGAAGAACAAAGCAGCAAAGCTGAATAAGGTAAAAGAAGAGAATCCTTCAAGCTGACTCTGCAAAGATATGGGTGAAATTGGACTGATGGACAAAGCAGTTGGTTTGCAGACTTTCTTTTCAGAAGACCCAGGAAGAGGTAAGCTGCTGCAGTGGTGACTGGCTGGGGCTCACTCTTAACTTCATGACTTCTTTTCTCAACTGAAATGGGGTTCCTCTCCAAATCCCAAACTGTTCTGTTTTCAGCTCTTTCTGTGTCTTATACATATCCTCTCTTGCATTGTGCACATTTTACATATCCTGTTACTTAGGGGGTTTACTGCCGTAGTCAGCATCAGCAGTCCATGCATAAGACAATTTTCTGTCCGTTCAAGCAGGACTGTGCAATGCTTTGCTGCATGACATGTACGCAGACTGTGACACCATTATGTCTCACCTCATGATTGGCCATATTGCTTTGTTTGTACATTTGCATCAGATTAGTAAAAAAGAATAAATTGATAGTGAAATTATTCTATTTTGCTATCATTTCACTCTGTTTTATCCTAGCTAAGGGAGCAAAATTGTCATCTGTGATGCTGCTTAATAGAGCGTCAACAGAAAAAGCTGAGGTAGCCAAGAGAAGTTTTAGACAAATGGGAACCTGAGGATAGTAGCATTTAGTTTCCGGCCCTAAGAAAAAGACAAATATATTATTGTATGGGTTGTAAAGGTTGATTAATGCTTGTACTCCACTTTTCCTCTCTGAAGCATGCAGGAAAAGAGCCCATGGAAGTCAATGGATGCTTTGCCACTGCCTTCCATGATTGGGCTCTAGATAAAAGGTGATTCATGGAGCTACTTACATGGTAAATGTGAAAAATGAAAATGACCTATCCATTAACTTAATCATCATTCTATCCCTTCTCTAAGGCAAATAAAGTGCTAGATGGAGGCAGATGTTGTTGTAATTGAGGTCTTTTTTATTATTTGAAGGGACCAGTTTCTAAAGGTCATTGATGGAACTTGTTGGAAATAAGCCTTTAAAGTGTGAATATTGATGGCTGAGTAAAATGAGTCGTCACAAGGAAGACTGTGCAAAAAAAATAGCTCTTTAAAAAAAAAAATTATGGGTCAAATTCTTCTCTCACTCAGGGCACTAGAAATCTGAAGTCATATGAAGAAATCATTGACTTCAGTGTAAATGAGGGCACAGCCTTCCCTCAGCTAGAATGAGCTTAAGTATTTTATCCTCACAGGGGAGAACAGAACAAATGAAAATTTACAGTGATTTTGCCATAGCCCTGATAAAAACAGAGGTCATGGCTGTCAGGCATCCATAGAAAGTTTCCTTATTTTCTTCTCCTTGGATCTGCCTTGCTCTCACAGCCCACCTGTGCTGTACCAGGCAGAATCTTGCCTCAGTGTGCCAGCATGGCAGAGCCACCTCTGACTCATAGCAATTCCCCATGTGCTCAGGTGAGTGCAGGCTGTGGTCCTGCAGTGCCTCCTATAAACAGCCCTACATATGGAGAGAAAAGGGAGCCCTACAACTCTTCATTCCATTCTATGTTAGAAATACCCATATGTAGCCCTTATCCTCCTAGAAAATAAGCTAAAAAAAAGTTTGAAGCATTGGTATTTTCACAAATGCACTGACTGGAAGGGAGAACAAGGATTTTTCACTTTGTTTCATCCTCTGGCTGGGTTTACTTTAATTCTTTTATTCTCAATCTTACAATGTGGTATCAGCAATCTTGCATTTGTTTTCAGGAATGCCTGTAGAGGTATTGTACTTCTCAGAAGGTAGGTATTGCTGTATGGATCGTTTTAAGATATTTTTAGAAGTTCAGAAACATATACAGACACAATGCAGAGGTGAGCTTTTGTTTTAGTTTTGAGGATTAATTATATCTACATGTCACTTTTATGCTTTATTAAAAAATGTATGTCCTAAAATTAGCACACTGTTTGTTATTCGAGTAATGTTTTTATGTTTTTACATCAGAGTAATCCCCCCATCGAAATAGTAGTAATCTATAGTTTAGACATATTTATGATGTGCTTCTATTGTTTCTACTGGGCAGTTAGAATACATCAAGGTATTTTCTTTGTGTATTACTCATAATTATTTATATAAATCACATCTACATTTATCAACATAAAAAGAATATCCTTAGCAAAAAACTACAGTTTTTTAGAGCAAAGGTGTGCAGCTCCCAGAAACTTCTGAAGGATGTCCTTTGTAATACTTGTCTGACACAGCCTTAGCTGTCATAGCACAAACAAGTCTACTAAAATTCATCTCTCCTTTGGACAGCTGATAGGGTGTGATACCTAGCAGATAAAAGAAGTCATGGAGAAGAACCAGGATAGCCAAGAATACAGGAGTAAGATGAAAAAAACATTGCAAGTAACAGTCTGATAGCCAAAAAAACAAAGAGGAAGTCAAATAAGTTCATCCTCCTGAGAATAACATAGAGCTCAAACACACAACTCCTTTCAGGCAAAAAGAAGATAACTTTGCTAACATCCAGAGGAAAAAAGTATGGATCAGTGATGAGAATTATGCTGCATTATAGCAAACTATAGAATCATCAGAATGGAGAGCAGAGCCATAGAGCTGTTTTGAGTAGGAAAATCAGGAAGAGGCTGGCAAGAGAAGTGATTGTCACCATAAAGAGTAGTGACAGTTGGGAGGATGCTAGGTGCTGTTTGGCATGCCTGAGAAATGCAGAGACAAAATTGACTAGGCAGGGTGACATATATGAAAGAACAAGATTGCTGAGGAAAAGAAGTTGGGCAGGGGTTGAAGAGACTATCCAGGAAGGAAAATAAATGCAGGTAAAGTTAAAAATAGGTAAAAACTAAAAGGTACCTGTACCCCACCAAGCTGAATTGCTCTGCAGGTCAGAACTGGAATAGCTCCTGCCACCTTGTAAGGCAGAAAAGCTAGAAGTAGCTTTAACCAATTTATGGGGAACTCCTCAAAGACAAGCATAGGCAGTTGCTGTTTTCAGTAATATTTACTACAGGACTCTGGTTTGGTTCTTGGAGAAACTGCATTCTTCTAGTTTTTGAAATAGTTGTAATAAACAATGCCAAGCCTTTATATAATGCAGCAGTAGCTAGTAATAGACCAGTTCTTATTAGCTCTCGACTGTTTCCCCCACTACCATAGCACCTACACTACCCACAACTACTAATTCCATTTATATTACTATTACACAAGAAACTGCTCAATGCAAAATTAATAATTTTGTTGGGGTTTTTGCAGGGCAAAATTTGCAAAGTAAACTTTAGTAAACCTAGAAAAAGGTTCTCATGTAAGAGTTGCTTTGTGGAAATTCACTTTTCATAAACATGAATGCTATTTCAATGTAAATAGCCTTCTGTTGTAAAAGAAAAGAATAAATATTGATTACATAGTTTAAATCCCTAAATTGTTTTGGAAGACTTTTACATCTTTGTATATACCTGTAGTAAGGTGGTGGCATTTTAGTAGTCTGTACTGAACAGACTTTTATCTATTTCCTCTCAGCCCTGGAAAAGAATGATTTTGAAAAACATGTAGTGCCTTGCAGTAGGTTTAATCATTTCTGAATATTTAGTCATCAGTAAATACCAAGGCACATCAACACAATCCGCTAGGCTGATTTGCCATGGTGATATTTTCAGTTTAGGTAAGATGGACAGTGCACAGCTTACACAAAGATTTGAGATCTCTGTCTTGCATTTATTTTTTCTCTGGAGTAGTCCCTAAAATCTTTCACCATAGCTTTGAAAAATCTGTCAAATTTTCCCAAAGCTACATAAGGATCATTTTGCGATGCCTGTAAGTTTGTATTTTCTCAGTTGAGCACTAACCATTTCCATAAAATGAGGATGTTTATTTAGCTATGCTAAGGTTTTCTTGGTTTCAGTTACCATTTTCAGAATGAATACCTGCTGACAAATCTAACTGGCTTCTGCAAAAGGGTTCATACAAATCCCCCTTTACTACATTGATCAAAATTTCACACAGAATCTGATCAAAGAGCACTCTTAGGATCCTTACAGTTTCACAGATTTTAGGAAATTTGGGTTTGATTGCAAAAAGAGGGGTTTTGCCCATTTGTGTGCAGAAATTCTTCTATTTTGTGGCTTCTGATGGTTGTTTCGAGCTTGCCTGGCAGATGAGAGTCAAAAAATAACAGAAATTTAGGCTCACAGGTAGATTTAGTAACATCAGAGTTTTAATCTGGTCATTAAGACTTGCCATTGCTTAGAGGGAGGAAATAAAAAGTAATATTTGATCTGATTTCCCAAATGAGACTCTTTTTTGGTCATGATTTCGGTATAAAATCACTTAAATTTGTACTGAATTCACTTAGCATGCTGCTAACGCAACAAGGAAGAACAGCTGGCAAGCACTAGTTCATTTAGTACCTTAGTAGAACTATTTTCCAGGCACCTGTAAATATTTGCAATATGGTTTTGCTACATTTCTGAATATTTCTGTTTAAATTAAGACAACTCAGCCCACACACATGACTTGGGATAGAAGCGCCTGTGTTCCCACTCAAGTGATATCTGCAGTTTGAACAGACTTTTTATCACCAAAGTCTATGTAGCATGACTTGTCTTGATTGTTATTATCAAGCTTTATTGCTGGACATTTTCCACTGACACATTTATATAATTGCAAATAGAAAAATGTAAAATGTTTAACCTTCTATTCAAGCCTCATGATACAACACTTGGAGTGTGCAAAAGTCCAGAGAGCTGTCCATTACATCCTTAACTCTTCCAAATTTCCCTGCCTGTCCTTCACACCTAAGCCATCTGTTTGTCATTTCTTGGCACTCCCCACACCTCTTTCACAAACGAACCATCTGCTTAGAGCCTTTAAACTTCTATTTACAATACATACTCTTTTATCTATTTTACAACTCTTTGCATATGTCAGAATTTTAATTACATAGTCACATATTAGGATGTCATCAGCTTAGGGGGCTTTTTTATAACAGAGTCTGTGATGGGCTAGAAGGCTTTAAAACGTGTTTTATGGCTTGGGTGATATATGGTATTTATGAAGAGTGAAACAAATTTTGCAGTGAAGAAGCAGATGATGCATGAAGTCAATAATTGTTCCAAGACACCTCCAAGTAATTGATGCCTACATAATTCCATAAATGCTACTGCTTTATTAAATATTTATTAAAATACAATAACAATATTAATTTATATGAAAATTCACTTTGACTAGCAGCTAATGCATTTAAATGTCATATATTCTAATGCAGTCTTATCCCCTGTTAGGTTGGGGGGAAAAAAAGAGGTTTCTTTCCAGAAATTTACTAGATACTAGTAATTTACTAGACCTCATAAAATATAAGAAGGCATGAATGATTTTACAAATGCTATAAATATGATTAAGATATCCACCTCGCAAAGAAGGAGGGCAAAACTGAACTTGCTATACAAAAATCAGCTAAGACAATGAAAAAGTTTCAGTTATATTACAAGTAGTGTACTGCATGCATAATGCACACATATAAACAAAGCATTTCTTCCCTCCCTTCAGAGAAAATTTCATCCACACAGATGAGACACTTTTCATACAAATTGTGGATGAATGTTCCCTGTTCTTTCAAGATGAGTTTGTTTAGTGCTTACTAATTTAGGACACCACCTATTTTGCATGGTAGTCAAGAGTGGAGGGGAGTTTTAATAAGATGAAGTGTTACAGAAGAAAGAAACTGCAGGGCTTTCGCCACACAGCTTACTGAGCATTAGCACAGTGAGATTCTGTTTTGCTGGAGTTCATGGGCTTTGATTGTATCTTTCAGGTGGGTGGATTATTCGTCTTGTCTGTAAAAAGGGAGAATATGCCAGCAATGAAATCTCACACAATATAGAAAGCACATCTGAAGGGAAGTGTATTTATCTTTAGCTCTGAAAAGAAATCCCAATCTTGAGAGAGATACAAACAAGTTCAGTGCTATCAGAGGGAGAACTCTCACTGAACCACAGATGAGTCTGGTTACACCAGAGCTGATCCTGAATTGAAGGCATGACTTGGAAATCACCCTGGCTCAGGTGCCATGCCTGCAGTTAGCTTTCTACAGAAGTAGGACATGCTATATAGAAACCTCTGCTTCCCATCTGCTTACAGGGAGGACTAAGAGCTACACAGAAGTCTTATAGAGTAGATCCCAATCAAAACAACATTAAATACAGAAACACTTGCCAGTGTTTAAATGAAAAACCTTTGAAATGGCTTAATTCACTGTAAATATAATTCTAGGAAACAATCATTGAAATTCAGCTTCTTAGGGCACTAACTGTGCACAGCATCACTCCAAATCACTTGACAGTAAATTCATCTGTGAATGTGTTGCAGGTGGCTGCTCCATGGAGGACGTACAGTCATGTCTGAAGATCAACAGAAGACCAGCTGGTGGGAGGCAGGATTGTAAAGATGACTTTTCCACAAATTCCACAGCCACAGTTCTAGAAGTAACTTCCCAAATAAAACTGATTCAAAGCTCAAATAACCTCATCCCTAGGACTCCATGGCTGATTGCTAGACTGGCACATATAGCTGAAGTATAGCTATAGACCATTTTGGATGTCATTTGCTTCAGGACTGCTAGGAAATGGGTTCCTGGAGAGAGAGAGTCAACAGCACAATTAAATCCCATCAGGGACAGTGTATTTCTTCTCTTTCATTTCCATTTTTTCCTTTGGCACTTTGTTATACTCGAAGGCTTTTCATGGTACCATACACTCCAGGATTTCTGAGAGCAGGGGCAGCATTGCTGCAAGGGAGTGAGATAAACCAAGCATTTTGGTACTTCTTCATCTAGTTCTGCTCCCAGGGTGATGTGCGTTTTGTGAAATTTTGTAAGCTTGACTAGAGTGAGCAGCTGTCCTAAATGTAAAATTACACAGAGTATTGGAGCAATTCCAAAAGAGTTATTGTAGGCATGCAAATGGATGCGACGAACCCACCTTTTTTTGTAATTAAGGTAAATAGCTAAAGTCTAGAACAATTTGAAAGACGCTTCTTCCCTTTTAATTACACCTCTTTTATTAATAGTGTAGCTTTTGCAATTGCTGTTAAAACACTGATGGAAATTTCAATATCAATCAATTTTAATATCAGTTGTTGTGTACATACCTGCAATAACAGCTTCTTAAATTAAGCAAACCAAGTTCCTCATAATACTTAAAAGGTTGACTAGCATGATCCTTCAATTTACCAACTGATCTTGTTACCTAATTAGGGCTGCAGAAATTAATAGGAGATTTAAGTAATCTCCAGGCATTGTGATTCCTCTTCTCCACCTTTTCAGACAGTGGGGATTATACTTATAATGAAGATCAATACTAGCTGATTTAATACCTTATTGTCAGTTGCTTTCAAATCCTCAGATTTAATCATGCAGCCTGAATGAGCAACTGCATTGTTTTACCAAAATTTAACTATTTTTAAAGAAGGCACACATTTTGGAAACAGGTTGAAGGAACAAAGCATCACATTCTTTGCATAAAAGTTCTTGTAAATTTTCAGCTGAAATGCTTTAATATTTCTGTAGTTTAAGTTATTGACTTGGAGCACCTTTTCTGTTCTTCATATGTTGGTAAAGAATAGTACACAACAGAATGAATTTCTTTCAGTATGGAATTGTGTAATTTCCAGATCCAAACAGAGGAAACTCATTAGATAATAACTCTTCCTGAGGTGTCAGCATCACTTACCTCTGTGCTTTCTGTACTGCTTCTGTACTGGCAAAACAAGAGTTTAGAATTGATTGGTCTATATTTTCTCACCAAAGATGACACAAAAATATGATCTTCTGTGTTATATCTGTTCTTTTTTTTCTGTGTATATACAATGAATTCATACATATTTTATGAAAACCTTTCACAAAAAGCTTTTGCAATCCTATAAAAATGCCTGCTTGTGTTTTTTTGAGACACAGGAAGATTGATATTTGGAAGAATGATGGACTTCAAAAATTACTTTGGATTCCCTGGACTGCTTCACTAATGCAGGCTGCTTTAAAATCAGAGTGGATAGAAAGTGCAATTCATGGAGGACAAAACCTGGGGGCATGTCCTGAAGCTTCATAACACTGATCATAACCTCGTAGCCAGGAACTCCCATTGCTGGAGCTGTCTTCTCCTCTACCAGCCTGCTAAGCCTGGTAAGGGAATGTATTAGCCCCGTCTGCCTGAGAACAAAGAATAACTCTGTATTTTAAAAGTGTCTGTCTCTTGCTTTCTGACTATTCTTATCATAATTTAATCATTTTCCCACTTTCCAGCACTCTATAATCAGAGGGAGGCATTTGCACCTTTTGTTACTAATGTTCTTTCTATCCATTCTAGTTGCCACAATAGCTTCGTCATCAACAGGCTTGAAGTATGAACAATTAGATCATGATTTTCTTTAAACATGTACCAGACATCACAAAAATCCAGCTGTGTGAACAAAGCAGAATCATCTTTGAGAGCAAATGCTGTTTGCAATCTTACAATTTGCAGACTAAAAATTAAATGACTATTTTTATCCTCCCTTTTCTGCCAGATACTAACTGAATTTGTCAAAGTAAGCATGCTTAGGATTAAAGTTTTATTGATTCTTTTTTTTTAAGGCAAACTTAAAACGTGGCACATGAAGTTTTCATAGCTTCATTAGATTGCAGAAGACTTTCTGTCCCAGATTTCAACTCCTGCCACCTCCAGTTTACCTGCCAATAGCTCCTGAAGCCAGTCACAGTGACAGTATTCACTTTACTCCAGCTGCATGGCTCACAGTTTGTTCTTGGCAACCAAATGTAGGCACAAAGGGTTTCTTAAGGAAAGAAAAAGTGCATGAGATGGAATCTAAGAGAAATATCTGTGGGAAAGAGTACCACCCAGCAATGGGCATCACCTACAAGTTAATGGGCATCACCATCAGCGCAGGACGTTGAAGTCATGACTGAAAGTTGATTTACTCAGTGTTCAATGTAAGAGTCTTCCGTTGTTTCATTCTCTCCTGCAGTATCGTTTGTATACCTACGTTTGAGAGGAAACCTAAGGAGTTTTTTCATCTTCAGTTTCCATTAGCTTTGTCTTTCATTTCCGTAAGCTACCTTCCCATCCCTTCTCTAGCATTTACCAAATGCAAACCCATGGTTTTGAGATGAAATGAAAGGCAGAAATAGAATCATAGAATATTTTGTTAATATTTTAGGAACTGTTGATTTCAGTAGTTCCCTTTACAAACTTCTTTCCAAGGTCATTATTCCCCAGCCTTCCATGACCTTCTGATCACCTTCTCTTGAATTCAATAGAGACCTATGGTCTTCAATTAACTAACCTAAATTTGGCACAAAGTTTTATCTGGTTTTCCAAGTAGCTCATTGATGTTCACTACCTGAAATATTCCTTGTGTTACCAGTAGACGCTTAGATACCTAGGTTTTTAATGTAAAATGCAATTTTAATGTAAAATTCAATATTGTTTTGTAATATTTTCATTTGCTTATATTTAGATAGTGAAGGAATAGAATATAAATGAGAACTTTTTACTTGTGTTGCAGGAGAGGTCCTGGAGTCTTGTATTACGTATTTCATTGAACACAGCTGAATTCCTGAAAGCTTCTCTAAGGTCAGTGAAAATAATTGTGTGGGATCTGTGGCCATAACTGCTAAGAAGCCCAAGAGCAGTTACAGTGAAGGGAAAAATAATCAGTCTATGATGTTATTTGATAAAGACAGGAGTAATTTTAATGCAATCCAGAGAAATGCAACAGTTTGTAGTATTTGTAGACATCAGCTCCACCTACAGAAAAGGCTGTTGTATAGCTCCTACATAAGCATATTGAGCAAACATCCAAAACATCAGCACTTGCAGTAGTTGCTCTAGTTCAGAAAGAATACATACCTGTAAAGAGGTACAAACAAGCAGATTAAAGAGGACTGCAGGGGGTTATGAGTCCTAGACAACTTCCTGTGGATGGATATTTGACAACAGGAGAAAATAACTACTAGAAGGTACATTATTATGTAAAGCATAATTTACATAAAACAGAATTTACATGTCTTTTTCCTGAAGCTATCAGGATTTTTCATATTTCTATTGCTAATTGAAAACAGTATTAAACAATACACATAGTCTGCCCAGCAGCATTTCGAGCCTCAAGTAACAGTCTCACAAGTGCTAAATATAATCTGTGGCACCAGCTATGCTGGGCAGGGTAAGGGGTTTCCCATAAAATGATCCCATATCTTGATTAAAATTTCTGCATTTACCCCTTAGTTTATCTAAAACTGAAGAAGACTGCTCTCTCTCGCAGTCAAAACATGTCATATGTATATTCTCATACAGATAGCAGTCGAGGTTCTATAGCCTATCTGAGAGGCTGTTTGATTTCCTGGCTGCCTTATTTGTTTACAACAATGCTCTTAAAATTGTCTCTACCATCTGTGTGGTTTCAGGTTGTTTGAATGAGAATGAGATATTAAAATGCCATCCAGATGTCTAGATGCATATCAGCACTAACATATTATGCAAAATGTTGTTAGGATAGGGTTTTTTTCTTCTTAAACAAAACAATATTTTTAGATAGAATGGAAAGAAGTAAATCTGTGAAGGATGACAAGCAAAAAAAAAAGTGCTCTGAGCATATTCAGCTGAACTTTTCAATCACTTTTTATGACAGGGTTAGGCACAAAGTGTCCTTAGTTGTTTTTACTGTAAATCTATAGGACAATTGGTTGAAAACATAATCTTAAAAAAAAAAAAATATCCACAAAAAGTAACAAAGCATTGCTAAGCCTGGAGATCTCATAAAAGGAGTTGAACAAAGTGAAATATAAAAGTTGTCTCTGTGTATTTATCTCATGAGAACAGGACTTCACGAACAATAATAGCAAATGACTATTGGCTACCAAGCATCTAATTTAAAGAAACCTTTGGCTCTGACTCTATAGATGTTTATACTTGAAGATAAGTATACTTGGAATCAACAATGTAAGATCATACTTGAGCCTTCATTGCTCTCAGAAAATATGAACTGGGATCAGAAAATTAAGATAAATGTCTTTAACTGAGGTTAATTTTTTTCTGAGACCTTGATTCTGGCAACTATAAATAAACATGATGTCTCTTGAACATCTCCCTAAAGTGTGGTGTATTAAAAAAAAATAATTAATAACGGAACATTGCACCAAAACCCCTGAAAATTATTTTTGCATCACTTGGTATCAAGAGCTAAAGGTAGAATATAGCTCCAGCTGGTAGGTTCTGCGAGGAAGCAGGGAATGGGCTACAAATAGAATAGATTCCTATTCTCTCTCTGATGTCAAGGAGTGTGTTTTACAGCCTTGCTCCTGCAAAGGACAAAAACGAGAGCTAATGCCATGTAGGTTAGAACCACATTTCACTTACGTGAAGACGTTTCAGCTCCCTTACCGTCTTTCTCCAGATTGCCCAGAATCTGTTACGTCAGGCTTTTCTCATGCTTCATGTTTCCTACAGTTCTATTTGGCATGTTCTCACAATTTCTTTTAGTTAATCTGTATTTTTTCAGAAATATGGTGTCCAAGACTGGCCAGAGTACTCCAGCTGTAGTCTTACTGATGAGTAGCCTTGAATAAGTACTTCACGTTTAAAACAAGCTGTAGATGTTCATTTATCCTGATTTGCTGTCTGTTTTTCTTTATTACTGACACTCCTACTGTTTCCTGCCACCACAGCTCCTCTCCTGCAAACATCTTTTCTATCCTTCCCTATCCACCTTATCACCAAAAAGCATTAGGTTGGCTTGATATGATTTGTTCTCAAAACATCAGTGCTAGCTGTTTTCTTACAATCTTTTATCTTCTGAGTGCTTAAATGGATTGTCTATTTGTTATCTTTCTGGGCACAGAGCAGAGAATGTTTGGTCTCTAATTCTTCAATATTTTTAACCATATTACCTTATTTTTGCTCTTTTTTTTTTTCTGCCTGATACTACTGACATATAGTCTTCACAAAGGCAGTGTTTATTATGTGTATGCCAAGGGCTTAATCCACAGAGAAATGCAGAAGAAAGGATTGTATTTCAGCTGCTACTGCAGCTACTGCTGAGTGAGGATGACAGTTCCAGTATTCTGTGGATCAATGATATCACAAAAATTTGTCTTTAATAAATAGGTGGAGAGATTGAGTAACCTGTAGGAGACATTAAAAACGTATGCACTATATTATATACGTTATAGCAGAATATATGCAAAATACCATCCTGAGGAGGGACGAAGATATATTTCATAGCTTTCAATTGGTTACATTTTCTGGGTTTTTGCTGTAAAGCTGTCATACACTTTTAATGGTAATTCTCAATGCCAGCCTAATGTCACAAGAGAGAAAGAAGGAAACCTAATTGTATAATTTAGTTCCTTCAGTCATTAAAACAGGATATTCTAGTCTGGTTGAAAAAAAATATTGCTGTTTTGAGGATTGCTAACTATTCAGAGGATAAATCTGCTTGTGGATTATTAATTGCAAAGTAAAAGCTTATTTGCAATGAATGAGCAATAGTTGTGTTTTGTATTGGTGCATTTCAAGTGTTCTGCAGAGATGCAAACATTTGTAAACAATCCGCCCATAGGGCTTCATTCAGAGTTCCTGAGAATTATAAACCTAACACCAAGAGGATAATAAATGGACTTAACTTTTTTTTTAGATCTGATTTTTGCATGGCAGGAAGGAAGTTTTAGTAACACTTCTCAAAGCAACAAGGTTTTGTTTTCAGGTCATTGACTACAAAATGTAGAATTCCTATTGGTGAGACCCTCCAAATGCTAAAAGCAGAACCTCATTTACAATGTATGGATGCAGAAGTCCAGATTTGCTATGTCCCAGACTTCTGCACCCAAAAGAATTCAGAAGAAAAAGCTCTTGTGTTGTCAATTTAGAAAGGAAACCATAGTAGAAACTTTGGCTTGAACCCTTACAGACTATGCAGTCCTCCTTGGTGGCAGCTAATATTTACAGTGCAATTTTAACCTTTTTTTACGGTGCAATATTATCCTGAAACAAGAAATTAAGAGTAAGATGACTCTGGTTCTGTTGTTCAGATGCTGTAGAGGATTCATGCGCATTTCCTATGCATGGTTAGATGCAGAATGAATCTCTGCTGCTGCTGCTCACCCTGAAAGACATTTGTGATCCCTGAGGCCTTACCAGTTGGTTTTCAGTCATTCACCCAGAGGTTTTAGTTTATGCTCTTGCAAGACTAAAGTGCAAATGACTGATAGGGTATATTATAGATTTTAGTTGTTGTCATTCTTCTGGCTTTTCTACTTACTCTCACGCGTGGTGGTCAGCCTGGATTTCATGTGAATGTAAGCAGTGGCTGTATTTTTACAAGTTTTCACACATACAAGAGTGTTTTAGTGTGAACTATTTTGACATATTACAAGAATGCCTATTTATGCACATTCAGAAGTCTCTTTCAAGGTCTTATCCAAAACATATTGATCTTCCATTGACTCTCATTGCCCTTAGTAGGCTGGTAGGCAGTCAGGCTTGCTCCGACTTATTTGATCTCTGCTACTTACCAGAAATGCAATTTCTTTTCCAACAGAGATCTGGACACACTTTTCATTTTGTATCTTCCTCCATTACATCAGTAGGTATTTCTCCTGCTGTTTGAACCTTCTACACAGAGACCTTCAAGGGAAATAACAGAATAGCATCAAGGGAAATAAAAGATTTGATGTAATCCTGAGACATATTTTAGTTAAACATAGGCAATTTCTCTCAGAGCAGTTCAATATCTGGATATAAGTATATGGCCTTTATGTACCTGAGATGTTATTATCAATCCCAGAAAGCTATGACTCTGTTAATTAAAACCGATCAGGTGATAGCAATCATTTTACTGGCATATTAAGAAATAATTATTTTTTATTTGAGCCTGAGTCCTTCCCAATGGCTTTTGTCAAGCACTTGATCACTGAGCTTCAGTTGCACAAACATTCCTAACACATTAATTCTAGCTATAAATATTTTCTTTGAAGTTATTCTTTAAATGCTTCTCAAACAGTATATGGAGAGGTAATATTAGACTTTCCCAATTTACAGTATTACTCATTTGTGTGTAACTGTCTTGTGCAGAGAAAATATCTGGTAATTTCCTTTCAAGCAGCAATAGTTTTTCAGAAGATATACTTCTAAACCTACTCAAGAACATTTCACAGAGTAAAAGTGATGAAATTAGGTTAATACATTATTTATGATGAGTGATTTGCTCAGCCCCATGCAAAACAGAGGAAGTTTTTTAACCAGTTAAAGCTCTGTGAAAAGAGGCAAGAGCATATTATGTTCCTCATTTTTCTCGGTTTTGTGGCAGACTGCCTTAATTACTTATTAGACCTTAACTTTGCAACTTGTCGTGTGGTAGCTGGCAGTAAGGAGCTGTGCCTGAAAAGATGAGAAACATCTGGGCAATAGTGGTAATGCTATTTGATGATCTTGTCTCCTTTTTCAGCCATAATGTCTGTGTCCTTTGCTTGAGGTTTTATACAGAAATGTCTTCTTCCTCCTTTAATTCCATTTATATATAGTTCTAACAAAGATATTGTGACTAGTGAAGCAATAGAGTGCAGAATGCAAAATGAATTCATGTTAATCATGCACGTACACCTCACTGGAAAGTTAATAGCACATCTTCCTGCTTGCATGTAGGACTTCAGAACTGATTAAGAGGCAGCTTTCACTTCTGTCCCACCATATAAGAGAGTATGGCAATAAAAGAGGATTCAGCTTCACAGCATCATGTAAGCTTAAATTTCAGTGATAGTAACAATGTGAACAAGAATATGTTCACGTTGGGGAAAATATCTCAGGGAAAAAAGGATAAGAAAGTAATTCTTCAAACATAAAAATAAAAAAGGGAGAGGAAAAGCATACCAACAAATGTAACAAATTCTAAACCTAGGTTGCAACAGAAAACACTCCAGTCCCACAAGAAGCAATTAGAAGATCCTGTGGAAATACTGCATGAAAAGGATGAGTCTCCAAAGGAACGAACTGCTTTTTCCTCATATCTTTTTTTTATTATTGTTCGTGTGGAATTCATCTAGCTGCATATTCTCTCCACAGTGTTTGAATGTTGCCTTCCCCTTTCACACTGATTAGCTGTCCTCTATTGTAAGGAGGTATGAATAAGCAAAAGCTTTCAAGACTGCTGAAGAGGATGAAGTACGTTTTTATTTCTCTTTGTAGAACAGAAAGCCTGTAGGAGGGAAATTGCAAAATACTGTTGTTCTCTAATATGCATTAGAGAAGAACTTGGTTTATTTACTCGTATCCCACCTGAAACAGCCCACAGATTCATTTAAATAAATAAGCTTATGAATAGATCATAAAGGATGTGGTATGTGTGGCCAGGCATGGGAGATGAGTACAGCTTCCTGCCAACATGGGAGCTACACGTTAAAGCTGGCTGGTTCCACAGCTACATCACTGACCCAACACACAACACAGAGTAACTGGTTCCTCCACATCCCACCAACCTTGCTTGTCACTGAGCATAATTAGCAGTCACATTTACCTCCCTTTGCAATGTTTATGCATCTCCTTATACTCTAATTCAGAGACGGCATTAGAGGCAGGAACCTAATTTAAGCTCTTCTGATAACCATTTGAAAGAGAAAAACGGAATCAGCTTTACACTAGTGCTCATGCCAACAAAATGGGAATGAGCCTTGTAACCTTGCAAGTGAAGAGCTTCAAGAAGTAGATGTAGACCTTATTTTGGAAGCTCTCAAGGTCCAAGCAAGGGGGTGGATTTAGCAGCTTTACAGGTTAAGGGCATTATCTGGTTGCAGTTTGCTGATCCAGTGCTTTTGGGAAACTTGATCCTACCTGAAAATCCTACCTGTAAAATATTACTTGGGGAACCTGAAGAAGGTTATAGCATCACCATCTTCTCTCCAAGTCCATCTCAAAAGCTGAAGAGGCAGAGAAGGGACGTACTTTGCCTTCTGTGACAAGTATACACCAATTGTGCGGTTTCCGTATTGATGGCTGAGCACACTAATCTGCAGCAGCAATAAGTGATGTGAGAGGAGCCCACAATATCTATCCTATCCTTGGGTATAATCCTGAGAAACTTTGGTGCTTTTCAAAACACTGAGAAATACCTTCAACCAACATGAAATTATACTGACAGAGAGGCTGAAAGTGTAATTTCCCATTGTGAAAAGGAAGCTTTGGCCACTCGGAGATTAGCCAAAATCAAACCACAACAGGTTTGATCCATAACATACAGGCTGTCTATAAAGCACAGTAATCCTTGCTGGGAGAAATTATACCTATGAGAGCAAAGCTCAGTAAAATGTCACATCACCTAATAATGACAGAGAAAACCAGCAATTATGCTGTTAAGTTATAGTAAGAATGAGCTAAAAGTGTAAAAATGTGTATTCTTAGTCTATATGAAATATGTTATTTCCCTTCATCATCAATTTGAAAAATAGCACAGTTAAAAGTGTGTGTTTTATAGGAAATGGATACACTTAGTCTGGACAAGAGCAGACTGAAAGGGGATCTCACCAATGCAGATCAGTATCTTAAAGGAGGTTAGGAGGAGGATGGTGCCAGACTCTTCAGTGGCGTGCAGTGACAGGATGAGGAGCAACGGCCATAAACTGAAGCACAACCAGTTTCACCTCAACATGAGGAAGAACTTCTTTACATTGTGGTTGGCAGAGCACTGGAACAAGCTTCCCAGGGGGGCTGTGGGTTCTCCCTCTCTGGAGATATTCAAACCCCACCATGGACACGCTCCTGTGTAACCTGCTCCGGGTGGCCTTGCCTTGGCAAGGGTGTGGTGATGATCTCCAGAGGGCCCTTCAAACCCTAATGATTGTGTCATTTCTGTTCCACCATCAAACACACAAAGAAGAGCTCAGATGCTCTCCAGCCATGTGGTAAATTTATCTCCCCTGTGACACCTTACTGACATAAACCTTTAATGCATTAGCAAGTGCTCTTTAACAACCCTCCAGGGTGGAGGGCATGCCCCAAATCTAAGTCTGCCCCAGTTTTAACAGGATCCTTCAGGCTCTATTGTGAAACAAACAGGCAGCATTTACTCAGCCTCATAACCTTGTAATCCAGTTGTAGGGTCATGAAAGGTCTGTTAAGCTTCTTGTGCTACTCTGACTTTGGGAATAAACATTCAGAGGATGTGGAGAGATGAACATGAAAACCTGCTACAACATGACAGCTGAATTACAGGTGCAGAAGACAATTCTTTGAAACTCACTCCTGGAGCCGTGCTCCTTCCTCTTGCCTTCAACCTGACAGACCTTGACACTCTACAATTAGCTCACAAGAAAGGGTCTTGCAGTAAACTTGTTCTAAGTTATCTCTGTTTCTACACCCAACTCTCATGTTGTGCTTTGCATACATTATTTTGTGCATGAAGTAACTTGAATAGAGGGAATTACATGAAATACTAATCTGCCAGACTCATTATGCTTCAAGAAGAATATTCATTAAATGCTACTACTTTTAAAAGATGCTTTCCATTATTATTTTTTAAGACTATTTTCACTAGGCTATGAGATCCTGTATTTTGGGTTTTTACTTGTTTTGCAGTGATTGTTCTTTAAGCATGGGAAAATGCTGACAATGCAAATTTAGCAAACTAGGCTGCAGCACAGCACATCAATCTCAAACTGGTCTGGGTAGCTGCTACCTGGTGCCTATGTGGAAAGTACTGATATAGGATAAATATTTCCATTTTGTTTCTTTCTGAAATTTCAATCACTTGAATGGACTTGTATCATTTCAATAAGAGGCAAATTCTTGAAATCCAAGCCATTGAGTGTACTTTGGAAGAACCCTGTGTTTAGGCTGGATTACCCAAATATCTGCAAGCTTTCAAGGAGCATGTCATACGTCTGCACCTTTTGTGTCTATCAAGCAAGTTGGGTTTATTTCCAACTAATATTTCAGTAGATCAGATGTCAAAAACTGAAAAGCAGAATCAATGTACTTCAAGTCTCTTCAATTTCACAGAAGAAAAAACAAAGGAAGAGAAGAAAAAAAATAACTGAGCCAGTACTGGTGCTTAGTCTTACGCATTCTTAAAGAAAATGTAACATGGTTTTAAGCAATCTGTAATGCCAAGGCCAGAAGAAACCTTAGGCCATCAGAAGCCCCAATGATAGATCTTCTTGATCCCACTTAGTTATTGGTTATTCAGCCACACTTGCACCACACATCAGCAGAAGACTCTGCAACTACTCCAAGAAACGTGCAGTCTAAGTAAGGGTAATGGAACAAAAGTTTCTTCAAGTACAACAAATGTATTTAAATGAAAGATTATGCTTTCATGAAATTAAACTGGCACTCTCTTTACTATAACACAAATGGTGACCGTCTAAATACAATGCCTTGCTTATTCATGACTGTACTATCCCATGTGCTCTCTTATTTCTTCAGCAATAACAGGAACACCAATTCAGGCCAAGAGAACATCATACTTCCTCTTTTCCTCGATAATCTTTCCAAGCTATGTGACCCTATTCCTGTCAGCCAAACTATCACTGGGGTATTTGGCACAATATCTCATCTTCAATGAAATCTACACACTGGTGTAGGTGGCTCCTGCATTATATTTCTAACACCACTCAACTATCCCTTGTAGAGGCCAGGATCCTTCATTTCCAGCAGTCTGTGTTATGAGACATTAATTTTCATATGAAATGTCTCCAAACACATCTTTAGTCCATTAGTAGTTTCTGCCAGCTACATTACATAGCTTGACTAAAGCACTGCAGGCTTCTAAGAACTCCAACAAATGCTCATAATCTGCATCCCTGTGCAACGACAGGAACTCTGTGCATGTGTGGACTTCATTTATATCTTGGACCATAATGCAAAACTGAGCTTGAGTCATACTGCAAGCCAGTAACAGCATGCTACTTGAAATGGTCCTGAAGTCAATTCTGCACTGTAACCTGTCCTTCACGCTACAAGATATTAGTCAGAATATTTACCAAATCTTCACAAGATGCAAATTGCAGCATCGTATCTTGAAAACCCACCTGTACAAAACAGCAGAGTGACCAGGCAAGCAGATGTTAGTGATTTTCATCTGTTCTACACAGCTAAAAAAGCATCCAAATCTGTCTGCAGTTGTGTTTGATTTTTCTGTCCTGACCATAGTGAGGTACCACTTATACTAAACACAGCGGGCCAGGGTTCCATGTGCAAGAGCGCAGGAGCTTGTGCTCATGCAGATAAACTTCCCACAAACAAGGATGGCCTTTGTCACCCAGATACAATCAACTTGTAATGCAGGAACATTTCTGGGATGCTGTTATTAGGGATGATCCAAATGTATGCTGGGTAACATGCTTGATGTTAAACAAACCCATACTCACACAGCTGCTCTGACTGTTCAGTTTCCCTACATACTTCTACAGTCTTACACTGCTACCCCTACTGACAAGGGGTGCAGAGGTGAGGAGATGTGAGTCTTACAGCAGAATCATATAATGGTTTAGAATAATATAGGCTGGAAAGGACTCTTAAGATGATCAAGTCCAACTGTTAATGCTAACACTACCACTATCAAATTCCCTACTAAACAATGCGCCTAAGCACTACACCCACATGACTTTTAAATACCTCCAGGGATGGCAGCTCAAACACTTCCCTGGGCAGGCTGTTCCAGTGCTTAACAACACTTTTGTACAGTCAACAAGCCAAGTCTTACAACAAGCTAGGACTGAAGCTACAGCTGAAACTAAGGCATTGTGTCCCCATCTATGCCCTCAACATGCAGCTAGAGAGCCTTCTTGCTTGACTGCGTGCAAGAGGGCTCTCTACAGCTCTGAGCTGTGCCTTCAGATTCCTCCCTTCCCTCACATCCAGTCATTTAAAACTAGACTCAGAGAAGATTCTTGATCTTGCTGTTTTAACTTTTAAGCCTGTCTAGAGACTACTTTTTCAGCACTTTCTGCAGTCAAATTTATGTAAGATGGTAATCAATGCCTGCATTTATGTTTGTGCTTTGTCAAGAACAGTACAAATAGAGAATCAGTAGTATCTACTAATCTCTCTGCCACATATAGGTTGTCCATGTATATCCACCAAGTCCAGCACTTGTATTCAACCCACGTATATACTCAATGAATAATGGCCTTTAATTAAAAAAAATGTATCTATCCACCTAAGATGCCTAGTGACTAATAAAGGCCCTTAGGAGAAGTCTAACTAGCTAGACACAACAGAGTCTAGGGAAACATTCAAAGATAGTATGGATCAAATGACATCTCTAATCAAACGATCATTAGCAAGAGCACTTCATGTCCTCTTGCACATCCTGACAAATCAGTGTCCTTTACTCAGCTAATATACTCTATTAATCTTATTCAAGAAACTGTTTCACAGCAGGCTTTAAAACCAGGGCAACTCAGAACTTACCAATTTGAAAGGAAAGCACAACACACTTATTTGGTAAGGGGATATTTTCTAAAGACTGGGAAAGCACAAGAAAACAAGTAAATGCCTTTTTCTACTGTGGCATTAACATGAGACTGTATGCCCCATTTTCCCAAAGAGAAGATTCCTAAAAGCCAATTTAACAGCTCAATTTAATATCATGCAATCCAATTGAGAGACTGCAGGTAACCACCTACCAATGCATATATTTCTTCCCTATCCTGTCCTTTGCCCCTTTGCCCATAGCTTTCCTGCACTCACAAGTAGCCCTCTCAAGCCCAGTCTTTTAAAAGCACTGGTGCTGACTAACATGCAAAACAGTACCGGTAACCCCCATGGCCTCCTTTATGGATCAAAGTTTCTGTGACTAATTAAATAGTCAAACAGCATCAGAGCATCAAACAGCAGTACAGAGACTGATGTGACTGCTTCCGCAAAAGTTAAATAAGTATCTCTCTTCTACTCATCCATTACCCAGTGAGATGTTCTTCATACTAATGGGCTGAAGGAAAGGCAGGTTCAGAGCATGCATGTTATAATATCAGGCCAGCTATGAAATTTACTTTTTATCAGTACTTGAATGTTTTAAGACATCATTTTGAGTCTGAGAAAATCCAATCTTTTTTAACAAGGGGAATCTACCTAAGGTCCTGGTGGAGAATGACACCCCATATGTGGATTCTGGTTTAGTACAAACCAAGCAGGACAGAAAATAACAAGTATTTATCTGACTTCCAGGACAACAGGACTTCTCTGAACTTTCTATCTGTTCAGGTTACAAGTGGCTCTACACACTCAGAGTCATACCGAGAATTCTCTTGGCAGAAAGGAGCAGATATAAAGACAGGAGTGTGAATAACAAGAAATAAACCGCCATAGGGTCCCACAGAGCCCTGTGCACAATATGTGGACTCCAAGAGGTACCAATAGTCGCTGGTCCATAAAAAAGGAAAAGAAGAAAGGATCTGAGCCTGCAGGACCCTTAAATGAGTAGAATACTGTACATAAAGTGGGTCAAATTATCAAAACTCATTGAACAAAGCTGTCCCCTGCCTTCTGAGACTTATAACAAATAAAAAGAGCAACTCACCCTTAGACCTGGTGCACCAGGGATTCCAGGCTTGCCTTTCAGACCAGGCTCACCCTTTGAAAGGAAAAAGTTTTAGGAAGTTAACTGTGTTAAGAAAGACTAATGTACAACATAGCCATTTCCCAGCTGGTTTGCACTACCATTACTGCATGGCTATCTAGACAACTCTCACCTGATAATTATGTTCTCCTGTGAGCAGAAGAGAATAAGAAAACGGTAGAGAAAAGTGACAATGCCCTGATTAAACACAAAGCACACGACTGTATTTACATTACGCAGTTAAAACCAGGTAAGTTACAGAATTAAACCCAGTTTTGCCTAAGTAACACATATTCACAATGCCATCAATTTTACAAACTCAATCGATAGTGAAACACAGCAAACCTGTCAAAGATGAGGAAATCCAGAGTATTTGCAAATGGAGCAGCAGTGGCAACCTGAACTGAGATATCCTGCAGAGCTGGGTTACAGAGTATTAAGTAGAACCAGCTACAATTAAGTCAAAAGTAAGAATGTTGGCATGTCTAAACTGTTGCAAAATATATGTTGAAGCATAAAAATACATATCCAATTTTTGTTTCATCCACAAAATATTTTAGCCAGGACCTTGTGGCAGAAATCCAACCTCTTTTAAGAGCAACCTTTCTCTGACCTTCATTACATGATAGCTTACAACTTCACCATCAGTGCTTCTCTGAAGTGAACTGAATGCCCATACAGCTCTTCAGAATGTCAGAAAAGCAATCAGGGTCTGCATAACAACAGCCTTGAGGCAAAGTCTGCTCACTTCATAGAAACATAGAATGATGTCCTGGGTGCACCTCCATATGTTCAGAGTGGTCATCCACAGCAGGAGACCTTCTCAAAACAGTGAACAGAAGAGGAAGCTGGGGCACTGCTTAGGTCTTAGTGCCTGAATAATGTATAGGATTTTCAAGTATGCCTCAAGACCAGACCGAATTCCAGTTTCTGGGAATTGCAAACGGTGACAGAAACTACTTACTGGAGGTCCAGGAAGTCCAGGTTGGCCTTGTGGTCCTCGTGGCCCAGGCATTCCCTACAGAAATGGATTTTTTTTAAATAGCATTAATATAACTGTGTGAAAAATTATATAGGCACATTAGTCATATTGACCATCATGTAAGACCTATACCACTCTTTTCCTCATAGGTCCTAAGTATCAGTGCAGAAACCAGCTGGTTTTTTCCTTACTCTTTCAGCTAC
This sequence comes from Forpus xanthops, assembly GCA_032466535.1. Classification (NCBI taxonomy): domain Eukaryota; kingdom Metazoa; phylum Chordata; class Aves; order Psittaciformes; family Psittacidae; genus Forpus; species Forpus xanthops. The sequence continues at coordinate 15,670 of JASSUY010018234.1, read as the reverse complement.
TTAAATTATCAGGACTTACTAGACTGCACAGACTGAACCACCCGCACTCAGCAGGCGTTTATCCATAACTTGTTCTTTGTTTTTCAAAGGCAGTAACCCAACTGAAGACTTCGGGCTATCCTGGATATTCCAATAAAACACTGTGGGTTGGGGTTTGGTGCTACAGAAAAGCAACTCCTGCAAAACCAGTATCCACAGGCATTTCTGCTGAACCAGCACAGCTGTGAAGGGCTTTAAGGTGTCATTTTTATGATGCATGTCATTATAGTAACTAACAGTTAAATAAAAATCATGCACCTATTGACACAAACTCAAAATGTAAATATATTTTGTGTACATGTAGGAGTAACAGATTGAAACAACAGGTGTCTTGCCCTATTTGAGTGCCCAGGTTCAGAGATAAACTCATATAAAACTCAAATACAGTTTGACTTTAATATTAACACTTCCCTAGACTTCAAGAACTGTGTAGCTCTCAAATTTGTGCTTCGCATTCATGTTAGATTCAACACAGTTGAAGAAGACATTTGCTGTTTATTTTCTCCACTGTAAATACGAAAACTTCTTTTCTGATGTCCTGACAATGCTTGTTATCTATCTTAAGTTAGAAGTACTATTATAAAGCAAAATCTAATCTACCAGGCAATTGAACTACATACAAGTATCCTCCCAATGGAAGAATAGGTATCGAATCTCCCTTACTTGCTCTCCTTTTAGGCCTTCAGTATGCACCTGTAATAGAAATGCAGAGTCAAAAAAGGATAAAAAGAGGAAAGAGAACACAGAGGGTGTCAAAGGTATGATGGCTCCCCACAGTGTGTTTTTATCCCCACACCGTTCCCTTGAGATGCACAGTAACTGCTGCAGCTCCTCAAATCCTTGTTCAGGCTGCTTTCTATTTAAACAGCTTGGACAGACAGAAGATTTGCTCACACAGTTACTATGCAGTGATTTGTGTGGCTGCCTAAGCAGCAAGAACTTAATTCAATATTTCACCAATATAAGTAAGTTAGTAAACTCTTGGTTTAAATCACAAAGATTCACTGATTGCAGAAGACGTAAATACCAGGCTGACTTTGGATATGGTGCATGCTCAGGCTGCTCTCCACCTAGCCCCCCTGGAACTTCAAGCTCATTTTCAAGTTTTATGCGTATCTTTCACTGCCTCTTGGTAACTACTCTCACATCATCAATCTCACATTTAAACTGAGTACTAAAGGCTCTTATGCAAACAGGGTATTTATCCAGAGCTCTCTTTTTCTCTCTCCTTTGCTTTCTACCACATTCTGCAGAAGGAAATGAACTGCTGCCTTTCTCATGGTTACCGGGAAGCTTCTCATTCTTGTCTTTAGCACCCAGTCCTTCTTTGGCACAGTGCTACAGTTAATGTCGCTGCTATCATCATCTCTTTAATGCTTAATACCAATAGTCCAAGGATGGACTAATTTCCTAATTTTAATCGTAATATTTTTGGAAAGTAAAATGGATATTCCCAAACTGGTTTGCTATCAGCCCTTGTAGAACTCAGTTCTAGGCCTCTCCTCGGCATACTTTGTAGTAAAACTTCTTTCTCCATTCACTTGGAGATGACCTCTTCATACAGGAAATACTAACCTCTGGACATCCTTATGTCTCTGCTAGTGATGTCTCTGGTATCAGGGAAGGGATTACTAAAGTCAGAGGGATGTACAAAGTCATGTGAATCAATTCCCCTCTTTTCTCTGTTTTCTTTTTTATCCTTATCTCTGCTCTCCTGATTTCAGCACATCAAGTCCTACTTGTCTCATGTTCCACCAGGACTTTTTAAGACATAAGCCAAACGAAGATAGTTGCCACCCCCCCATCAAAAATTACCCTTTTCTTCTCCAATCCCAACTCTCATGTCCAGCCCATGACAAATGCCCTCCATAATTCAACTCAGTTCTGCACTTTCATTTGCTTTTATAACTTTCACAGCCTCTATTTCCAAAGTCCATTAGGCATCAACTCAACAACTGTCCTGGAAACCAGACAGTCCTGTCACACATACTGTTTCCCCTGATCCACTTGAGCAATGCTTTCATTGCTTCTTCAAGTCCTGACCTTTACATTTCGAAATATCCCAAAGTTGCAGCATTGCCTCTCCTTGTTGGAACCCATCACTTGTTTTTCTCAAAGATTTTCACTATCTTAAACTTCATGGGTTTTGGAAGAGAAAAACCATTAAATAATATGTATCATTTAATAAATCCTCACCTCATCCTCCCCACACCCTCCCAACTTCCACCTTCTCATATGATAATGTCTACAATGTTTGAGAAAGCTAAAAGCCAAGAAATACATTCTTACTAGAGAGCCAGGCAATCCTGGAGGTCCTGGTTCACCCTGTAGGGAAACATGAAAGAAATGAAAAAACATAACACACCACACGACATAGCACAATACATAACACAAAACAAAAGTAAAACTCTGAGAGCATTTTCCAACTGCTGTTATACATTTTTATTTCCAATACCATCTTGTAATTAACAGACATGAACATGCAATCTCAATTAACTCTGTTTTCTCTGCCCTGCAGATAAATACATGCAGGAACTTGTTGTGCTCTCTATTATTGTGATGTTATACATTGATTTTAGCGACGTAACATGACTGATGCACTGGATGCACCATAATATTAAATTCAAGCTTCAAAAGTCTTATAATTGGTCTACAGATACCACACAAATAAACCTCATTGATGCTCACATCCCTAACAGACTGCAAGATGGATATTTAGGACCAAAATGCTTTTGTTTGTTGAGGAACAAAATATCTTTGCAAAAAAAGAAAATAAGGTAAAAATGGTACCATTTTCCCCCAAGTCATTTCATAGAGCAGAATCACACTGTAAGTGTTCGTAGGACACAGAGGTGCTGCACCCTCTTTACATGATTTATTACCATCCAGGCTATCAATTTGTTCCACCTCATTTTATTCCAGCAGAGTCCATCATTTATAATGCTGCAAAACTAAGCATCCATAAGATATATTCTTTATATTAGGTACAAACTAATGCAAAAAGTCATCATAGAGCTTCCTTTCATGCTCTATTTATTCATCACTCAGGTAGGTCTTTGAATGACATAGCATATTTTTCATGCTCTTTCCTCTTAAAGCAAGTTTAATTACTAGTTATTTATTCTAAAGAGGGTCCATGCTGTGCCAGAAGGAGGTACACATCAGACTGCGAAGACATACGTCTGCTGCACTGAAAGTAATGGAGCAAGAAGACCAACATCTTCTGGAAGTACCAAATGCAGCCACTTCAGAGATGGAGATGAAGTGTTATGAATTCAAGACTGGACGGAGCTTTGAGCAGCCTGGTCTAGTGGAAGATGTTCCCTCCCATGGCAGAGGGGGCATAGCTAGATGATCTTTAAGGTCCCTTCCAACCCCAGTGATTATATGATCATATGATTCTATGAAGCAGGAATGCCTTTCCATTCATGCCAAAGAAATAGGTAGGAAATACCCAAACCACAATGTCACCTCTAACAGAGGGGAAAACATAAGGCTGTCCTAGAGACTCTAACAACACCATGAAATAATGAGCTCAGAATTGCTGTTGAAAGCTGTGAATAATTCTTTTGCTGGTATGATTGCTGGGCTCATTAAATTGGCTCTGAATTGATTCTACACTTCCTGGGTCAAAAAAAAAATGGCATCTACACACAGACTTGTTATCTTTTCCACTCACTTTTCTTAGGTGAGGAAGATTTCCTGAGCCAAAGTACTCTTTACTTCCTTCTAGCACTACTATGAAAGTATGAGCAGAGGAACTATGACCAGAAATTATTTGACATTTACTTGTACCAATTTCACACTGAAGCAACATCAGAAATATGTTAACATTTAAATTAATATAAGCTTCAGTTATGTACAAATGAGACAAATATTAGGCCAACATCCCTGATATTTCTGGTGAGGGGGCCAAGGAGCAATTAACAAAAGTGTGTCCAAACCCCTCTTCTTCATCCTATCCCTACTCACCTTTTCTCCTTTGATTCCACTGGCTCCTGGAGGGCCGGGGCTGCCAGCAGGGCCCTAAAAGAGGTAAAATTGAGAGAATAATGTTTGCTTTACATAATACAGGTCATCAGTTGTCATTTTCTTAAAACGCAGGAGAAAAATAAGGTTGCATGTTTGGCTGTCAACAGCACAGTTATGTCCCATTGCGCTAGCAAAGGAGCTAATGCAACACATAAGGCTCCTTTGGCATTGCTGCATAGACAAGAAAGGGAATAAGGATGGAGATGCCTCAGCAGCCATGATAAGAGCAATCCAATTTCAGCCAGTTCAGAAGGATTGCAGTTCAGGGAATATATCAGCGTCAAACACAACATATTCAATAAAATTTAGGCATGAAGATTTGCTCACTGTTAGGTGTCTAGACATGAAAAAGGCAAAAAAAACTTCAGAAGAACCCAATTTCTGTAATAGGGTGCCACTTGGAGAAATTGCTCCTTAGAAGTAATAAACTATCAGCATCCACCTTCACATCCCTCTGCAATTTCTCACTTCATCTACATTTAATGCAAGTAGAAATCAGTACTATAAACAACATGATGGGCATAGTGAACATAATTCATTGTGATTCCAGTGCATCTAGCACCAGAAAACATATCCATCTTATAAAGACTGTGATAAAGACTAACTAGGCAAATACCTCCTCCTATAGAGTAAACTGTGACTGAGGAACAAAGCAGAGAGAAAGCAATGATTAGCTGTCAAATCCCCCGTGGAGATGCAGAGCATTTAGTGCAAAAACGTCTATCACAGAGAGGAATATGCAGATTTAACAAACATTAAGACTGCTAATGACACTGTACCTTGCCATCTAAATACTAAAGATGTATCTGATATGGAAACAAAACTACTCCCCAATGAAATCATGTTGAAACTCCAGATGCTAAAAGAACAAGAGACTCAGACAGCACGTGGTTGTAAAGCACATTCAGATTAGACCTCAGCAGCTGCTTCGCAGGATTAACCACCTGAAGACGAAGTACGCAAACAAATCCTATACTGAGGATTCAACGTGCAGTTCCTCCACCTCTTCAATTGCAAAAACGTGCCTCTAAATGATCCTTTCCAGAGAGGGAAACAGTATAGGCAGCATGAATAGGGTACAGAACCAGAAACGTGAAGGCTTCAGGCTCAAAGGCGTCAACAATTAACTGCATGGCTTATGACAAATCACTTTTTACCCTCTGCTTTTTACTCTGTCCTTTGCTATTTTGACCAGAAGATTCTTGTGAGCAAAGGATGTCCCTCATTAAGTATCATAACCTGAGTAATGAAAACAGTCTTGTTGGATCTGCAGATAACGCTTTGTCTAAAACTATCTGCTTAATCAGCAGAAATGTATTGATCTCTTAAACTATTTCCTGGTTTCAACTCGTCTTAAAGATGTAAATAGCTTGAAACCTTTCTTATTGAAAACAAACCAAACGGATTAAATCCAGTTGTCCCCTTTTCATGTTGTGAGAAGGAAAAAAAGTTTATAAAAATCAGACTTAAATAACTGAATTTTATATGCTCGTCCTTATGGTTTTAATGAAAACTCAGACAAACATCTAAACTATCACGTTTGAAGGACTGGTGTTTCCTTGAAGTGTATATCGCATTACAGTTTAAAAGCAAACAAAATCCCAGTTTTAGCATCAACTTCCATTCATCCCAAAGAAAAGCATCCAGTTGTTAAGCATTTGCCACGTACCTGTTTTCCCTCCAGACCTGGCTTTCCGGGGAACCCATCTAGGCCTCGCTCTCCCTGGGAAAAGAAGACAAAGAACCTCTGTAACTTAAATCAGTGCTGTGAAAGTCACCATTCTACAAGAGACGTTTGCATTTTCCACTCCAGGAGTAAGGAATAAGGAGAGAAATTCAAGCCAACCCAATAGAGAAAATGATTGAAGTCCCCACATCTGTACTCTGAAGAGTTGTGGCAAGCAGGTGTGCGCTATAGCTTTCCATGCCACCATCCTTCGCCTGTGTGCTGAGGTGGATTCATGTAAACTGGACAAAGGGCACCAGGAGAACATCAGCTCTTGCAAAAATAATGAATCCACCATCCAGTAATAGTTCATTTTTACCCAGTTAAGAAAAACCTTTCATTTTCACCTTTGCTTTCTGTAACCTTGGGGAACAATTAGTCTGTTCCTATACATCTCCAGAGTTGGACAGCCTGCAATGTGCACAGGAAATTTATTCCACCACTTTATTTTCGATACCTGAAGGTATGTTTTTTCCCCCATATAACTAAACCTGACTTTCACTTGCTACAGTTTCAGGCTAGTATGTCATTCCCTAACCCCCCACAGAGAGCAGAGTGTTCCCTTCATTTTTACAAAGGCCTTTTATGTATTTGAAGTCTTACAAAACTCTCCTTTCAAACCTTTCCAGTCTAAACAACCTCAGTGCTTTCAACATTTCTTCATGGGCATATTTTTTAATCTTCTGATCACATTTATTGCTCCCATTTGTGCACTGCCCACCTTTTCCACATCTGTCCACTGCAGCTAGGTGCCTGGAACTGGACACAGCTGAGACTGACTTTGAGCAGAAAGGTTATTTCATGTTTTATAGAGTATTCTTCTACTTAAATCCCAGGAGAATGTTTTCTCCAAACCCTCTTCCTTAGGATAGCTCCTTAATAAGTTGTTCTCAATTTGTGGCAGTGCACAATTCTCCCACATGTATGAAGCATCCTGCTGTTCCACATTTAAGCTTAGTATATTCCATATTTTATAATCTAGATAAATAAAATTACTAGATCAATAACATCCTCCTGCTGGACTTCACTTCCCTCTTATTGGTTGTGATCTCTATCCATTCCAGACACTTTAGGTTAAAACTATTTGAAATAGGGACTTTTTCTTACCCTGCAAAAGGCTTAAACCTCTGCAAGATGAAACACTGATTTTGCTCATATCATGCACACACAGTTGAATGTAAATTATCGAACACACACACACAATGCCACTGTCAACATAAATGTGCATGTAAAACAAATGCTACGAATATGAGCAGTGACAGCAAAATATTACCTTTACTTTTTGAAATGTTTCAGTCATCTGAATTCTAATTAGTATCCCACAGGATACTTCTGTTATTGTCTGCAAACCCACACTTACAGCACTGGATTTAATTAGTTCCTTTTGAAAACTACATTGGTCAACAAATTAGAAATGGTTTTGCAAATCAATTTCTTTCTTTGTCCCCTTTAGAAAGTCTATCAGCATCGTAACATAAATGTTATTTCAAAGAATTATATTAGTGGGACCCATACGCTACATAAAGCAGCGAAAACCAGTGTCAGACATCCGAATCTAGTTGCTTTTGGAGTGACAGTTTCCACGTTAATGGTTTCCTTTGCACTGACTGAATCACGAGTATCCTGACTTTCAGTAAGCAACAGTCTGGTAGATTGCTGACAAAATGTGAAGTGTATTCCCAGGAGGAATTTTAACATCAACACACTGCAGAAAGGAGTATTTCACACATGCTGTTTTAGCTGCCAAAACAGAAGAGTGTCAATGTTCCTAGTGCTAGTAATGGGGGCAGGGAAAGGCAAATACGTTATTTATGCAAACGTATATAATAAAGCTGTTTGAAAACACTCCAACTGACTCCGATTTCTAATTTTTTTCTTCTGAAAAAGATTCATTATAAATATTTTTATTATTTTCTCAATTCTTAAAAATACCAAACATATTTAGAGAAAGTTTGAGGGGGGGTGGAGGGGTTGGATTTTCTTGTATTTTTTTAAGAAATCAACAGAACATTAAACACAATAAAAGACTTATTCTTCAGTTTTCCTTTCAAGACCCCATTTCATTTTCCTGTGCTCTACAACTTTTGTTCTGGTTTTAATCAACAAGCAACCAGTGAAAATCCCAATTCCACGGACACTTTAGCACCGTTTTCTGACCTTTACCAGTTAGAAATGCAATTGATCTATTGGAAAAATGATTCCCCAAGAGTCTGAGGGTTCCTGGGAAAAGTGATGGAGAGCAACCCCATTGCACAGAGGGACCTGGCAGCTCTGCTGCCTCCTTACATGAGCTCTTCTGTAATACAAGACAAGGATTTACAGGATAGGCATATGTTTATGCAGCAAAAGCAATGCCCCATGACATGCTGAACTGCTGTTTGTACCTAAATTAACATGCCAAGTATCACACAGATATATGGTTTATCTTGGCAGCCAAGTGCATCACGCTTATCTCGGTCCTGGAGTCCATTGTATGCAAATGAACAGGAGATATCACTCATATTGTGCAGTGGCTCCTGGAAAGTGCAGGTGCAAATGATATGACTGGATTTGGGAACGTATAAAGCCTCAATATATATCTGAGTTCCCAGGACATATTAGAACTCAGCAGCAAGATGTGTTATAGGATATTTAACCTTTTTTTGATACTAGGGTGCAGATTTGACATACTAATACTCAGCCCATGGGCCAGTGCTCTCATCTGATACAATAAACACTTCTCCACTCAAGCACAAAGAAACACAGGTTGTGTAGGTGTCAGTATTCAAGTTACAGACTGAGAAGCAGACAAGGAAATATTTGGCCTGCCGAATTTACACCCACTGCTTTCACAGTAGTACTGGCTGGTAGAAGTTAAAGCAACGGCAGCGGGTGCTCTGAGACCATCATTAGACCTGGGAAAAAATCAAAGTACAATCGTTGTAGCAGATATCTGGCTGCTCCAGGAAAAAGAAAATAAAGGGAGCTCTAATTGTGCATATCCTCTTAATGAAACAAAACCTAATTCACTTCTTCCCCACTTTAATCTTCCTCTAGCTTAGTCAGCTGCCTGCCCACACACAGCTCCAGCTTCCTCTCCCATCACAGTGATGTCAGAAAGATGGATTTTCTTCCGGGAGCCAAATATTCCAGCAGATTAGACAGCCTCGCCTCCGGAAAAGCAGCAGCTAGACACAACACACTGAGACAGGCCTGCAAAGGGCTGAGGCAAAAGCACAGGGAAGATAAAGTGTGATCCAGCCTTTTGCTCTAAGCTATGGCAGAGAGGATTGAGAATACAAAGCATGATCATGGCTACTTCATCGTAAAAGGCAAAATGAACACAGGGAACTGACGTCTTGACACATGCTAAAGCAAAACACAATATCTCACCCTAAGGGTCTATTGATCATTTTTCCCAGTAGGCAGAAGCTTGGTGTAAATCTTTGGGTTTCTTCTCCAGAAGAGTAAAAAATGGGAATAAGGCCATGCTAACAAGCTAATAACTCTCTTTTGCACAGACATATATAGCCAGACATAAAGACAGCTTGAACACAGGCAAAGCTACCAGACCAGCACTGAGGTATTTCTGTCTCAGAACGAGCTTAAGGCATAAGCAAGACAGGACATTGCTCAAGGCTGGAAGATACTCGGAGCTGGAAGATACTCAGAGCTGGCAAGAAACATGCCTGCTTTGCCTGTATGAGTAAAGGGGCAACATGGGTCCAACAGAGTTCAGTCGTCCCACGTCCAGCTGCTTGCTGGGCACAGGCACAGCAAAACACATTTTTGATGGCATTGCTAGGAGTATCAAGCACTGGCTGGCGGGTCTGTAGCACCTGATGTCTCTCTGAACACAGTGATCAAACTGAAACAATAAAGACTTTGTGCCTGCCAAGCTCTCCTTTTAAATGCTTATTCCAGGTATAACAGTCTCTAGGTCTCTTGAACCATGAATGTGACTCAAATCTCTCCCCTTGTTCTGTAAAACAGCTGTTCCCAGACAGGAAAGAGCAGAGAACTGGGAAGCAGCTCCAGCTGGATGAAGCTTTAACATGAGAACTACCTGGTACTTACAGCTACGGAGCTTATTGTAATGGGAAAAGGCAGAAACATGGGAAGGATAATTAGAATAACTGCAGTGAGATGAGGATATGCCAGGTGCAGTCATGGTCATAAGTAGTCAGTGGTCATTCACAACTTTTAGGTGTTACACACAATGTGAACACCACACTATATTCCTCCAGTGACATACCTTCACTCTTCTCTCCCCTCCATCCCTGCCTATGTACTGGTAAGAAGTCCCTAAATGTGTGCTCAGATCACTATCCATAAAGCCCTCCTGCACTCCCATGGGAAGTCATTCCCATACAGCAGCCAGAAGTGCAGTGCAGAGGGTAAACTTCATCATTCATCCCCCTCCAAAGCTGAGGGCCTGAAAGCCCACCCTACCAAATGGTCCAAGGCCCAAAGCAGCCTGGTTTCTTCTAGCATGCATAAGGAATACCTTGTCTCCTCGTGTTCCCTTTTCTCCTCTTTCTCCTTGTAGACCCTAAGAAATAAAAGAAAAATTATGTTATAAAGGTCAATTCAAGTAGAGGCATAGTTATTTCACCTAATCAGTCACCAAATCACTGTTCTTGTCTGCACAATCTATTGAGGTGAACCTCAGGGGCATTTCCCATGTTGCTAGTCCTCAAAGTTGGCCCCAGGCATGGTCTAAGCAGTCTTAGAGCAGGGATGACCTGTGAGCCCAAGAACGTTCTGTAATATTATATTGCCTGCAGACATAGGACACTACTGCCAACACAGTGTGGAGGGACAGGGAACACACCACAGCTGCAGATGGTCTGGAAAACAACCAATGCTCTGCATTTTTCATGTCGCTCGTAAACAAAGAGAACTTTGGTAGAGGACAATGCTAATGGAAAAACCTGTTGTCTGAGCAAGCAAGGATGCCCATTCCTGGTGGTTTTTGATGCAGCACGAACCTGGCAAACGCTAGATAATCCCTGTCCTGAAGGCCTAAGCACATTTTTGTACTGTGAGTCTGATACCAGTGTTCATCTGGACTGCAAAATTCATCTCCTCCCAGGTACACCAGGACCATTGCTAGGGCTTAGTTTTATAACAGGTAGTGGTACTAACGCAGGCAATGGACTCAATGGGCAGGAACAAATTTCACCTTCCCTCAGCACAGCAAACACCCTGTATTTTACCTTTATTGTAGCAACTGAACAACTAAGTAATAGCTACAGACAGACGAATATGCTCAGCCAGTAGTAGCCTCTCTTAAACTGCCAGATCTTAAAATTATTCTGATTGTAATAATACATTTGTATTTAAACTTCCATTTATTTTATGCTATAGAAGAGGTTTATCTCCAAGCTAATCAGAGCCACATATCTGGGCTTATTTGCACCCTTGGATGATTTATATAAATAAGATATTCAGATCTCAGGCTATGGTTGTGAGAAAACTCTGTATAGCCTGTCCATCCCTTAACAACCCAAAGTGAGCCTGCAGTTTCCCACGCTGCAAAGAAATAACCCCACCATTTCCAAAGAGTAAAAGGCAGTAGGTTTAAAAATATAACTCCTTTAAAACATTAATAACTATGGGGCACGTGTAGACTGAGTAGATGATTACTGCTTTGCTCCTTGCCTGCAGACCAAGCCAAATGTCAGTTTTATGGTAGAAATGGATGGAACCTTCAGTAATGGTGTACCACATGAGTACGTTGCTTCTCACACATATAGGTGACTCAAGGAGCAGGAAGGTAATGTTCTCATAACTTTGTCCATGTACCTCCTTAATACTGAAAGAGATCTATCGCATTGCCAGGTAATGCCATCCCCATATTCATTTCAGCATCTTCATGCTTAATACAAATTAAGCCTTAGACCACACAGGGAAACAGCATGCAAAAAGACATGAGAAAATCCAAAAGAGCTCAAGCTCTTTTAAATACATTTGACTCCTTTGTAGCGGATTGTAGAGCAAGTTCTTGGCTGGTACAGTGTATGAGCACATCTGGTACACCACAACAGACACTGATGTGCATCTTAGAATATTTTGGGTTGTAAGCGAGTTTTGAAGGTCATCTACTCCAATCCCCTGCATTAAGCAGGGATGTCTTCAACTAGATCTGGTTGTTTCAAGTTCTGTTGGCCTTGGCCTTGAACACTGCCAGAGATGAAACATTTGCCACCTGTTTGGGCAACCTGTTCCAGTGTCTCAGCACCCTCAAAGTGAAGAACTTACCCTTAGTATCTAACCTAAAATCTACCCTCTGTCAGTTTAAAGCCATTATCCCTTGTCCTGTCACCATATGCCCCTGTAGAAAGCTATTTTCTAGCTTGCTTGTAGTCCCTTCAGGTGCTGAGAGCAGCTCTAAGGTCTCCCCTTAAGGAAACTTCTCTTCCTCAGGCTGAACCAGCCCAGCTCCCTCAGCCTGGCTCCAGAGCAGAGCTGCTCCGACCCTCTCAGCATCCCCATGGCCTCCTCCAGACCTGCTTTAACAGGCCTGTGTCCTTGATATGTTGTTGCCCCAGAGCTGGATCAGGACTGCAGGAGGGGGTCTCACACAAGTGCAGCAAAGGGGCAGGATCCGCTCTCTCGACCTACTGCTCACACCACTGGGATCCAGTCCAGCATGGTTTGTTTCTGGGCCAGTGAACACTGAGAAGTCATGCCGAGCTTCTCATCAACCAACACCCCCAAGTCCTTCTCCTCATGGCTGCTTTCATCCCTGCATCCTCCAGCCCATATTGATACCAGGGGTTGCCCTGACCGAGTCAGGTCCTTAGATATCAGAGAATCATAGAGTCATAGAATTATAGAATAGTTAAGGCTGGAAAGGACCTTAAGATCATCTAGTTCCAACCCCCCTGCTATGGGCAGGGACACCTCCTATTAAAACATGCCACCCAAGGCTACGTCCAACCCCAATCAGCCTTTACAACACCAGCTTAAACGCTGCCTCCATAATTGCCAAGCTAAGACCACAAGACTGAGATGTTAACTTGATAGAACTTGATTTATTTTGGTCTTGCTGACAGTTCAAGGCAGGTTTGTCTCTGAGCCTAAAGGCTATTCCCTGACAGTTTTGAAATACAATTGGAAACTTGCTGAGAGGTGGGGTTTGGGGTTTTTTTTGGCGTTATGGTGAAGTTCTCAAGCGGCATATAAATGGTGCGTCAACACAGTGGAAGCATCACAAGACCACTGGCTGTTATCTCAATAATCATATCATTTCTCCTGACATCTTTCTGCTGTCTACAGGTCTGTTATTTAAAGAAATCAGAAGAAAATTAAGTCCAGAAAATGTCTCTATTGGAAGTAGCACAGGTAAGCGGTCAGACATCAACTGTATTGCTTAACAATAATGACAAAGAAAAACACAGCTGGGAAAGACACACTGAAAAAGTAGAAAAATATTTGCAGAGCATTAAGAATGTACCAAAAGCCATGACTTACCGGTGCGCCCACGTAGCCTTTAATTCCTGGAGGACCCTGTTTTCCCTCAGATCCCTGGCAAAGAATTGACATACAGTAAACCACCAGAAACTGTCTCGCAGAATAAAACCGGTTATTCAGAAATGGAAGTTGGTTTTTCTGGTCTCACAAGGGGCTGCTGAGGATTCTCCACTGTCTCAGCGCTAACACAGAGAGCAGAGTCTGACTTTCCAGCTACTTACCCAAAGTGATATCTCAATGTTTCCTTCTGTCCCCAGTACTCAGACATTAGCAAGTTTTATCCTTCTGCAAAAGGCAAACTGCCCCATGCAGGCTTCTCTGCAGATTATTTCAAAGGCTTTGGCCACATCAGCTATTGCCTGCCCATTGCATACAGGGTGATTGAGCTCTGTTTTGTCTCCTGAACATTGATGATGGAACAAAGCACAGGTGTACATTACTGCAAACACTGCAGCAAAGGCCATGTCTCAGCAAAAATGAACCACAGACTTCAAAGTATTGTTTATTTTGAGGCATAAATGAAAAGAAACAGAACAGAACTATATTTTCTGATGTCTGTTTTCAGCATAAGTGGGAGAAATGAAAGAGGATCAGGCACATTTCATCAGCCCTTTACCTGGCTGCACACTACCTTTCCCTGGAGAGATGGAGAGCATTTTCATTGTGAGCTTTTATGTGCCTTACAATGCCTGAAAATGGTCTGGATCCTCAGTTGAACAGGCTCAGCCTTCAAAACCATCATATAGACACAGACTGGACGTGACAAAACAGAGTTTGACCACAAGAACTGGTTTGGCATCACCCATCACCTATATGACTGATTCCTTCCTTACATATCTCACTTCCCTTCCCACCCATTTTACTTCTGCATTAGGCATTTGTAGAGGTTAAAGCTTCAAAACAGATCAAGATTTTATTTTTAAATGACTTCTGCATTTCATATTAATAGATTTGTTCTTCTTTTAAAAGAAGGGCAAAAAAGCAGACAAAAAAAAAAACACAAACAACCCAGAACTAAACAAAAAGAACCCACAAGATATGCTTGCAATGAATTATTAGCAGAACTGAGGCTTTTTTGTCCCAGTGCAGGTGCCCAGGATACTGGTCATGTCATCCCCCTGTTTACACTCACCTTAACCCAAATGATAATCTCATTTGGGGCAGTCATTAAGCACAGACCTAGCAGCCTGGCTGATGTGCACTTGGAAAGTGTTCCACCATTGCTCTAAGGAATGCATTGCCCATTGCCAAAACAGTCCCGTCCGTCGTGTCGTTTGTTTTGTTCCCCCCCCCAACCGAGGAGGACTTGGCTTGTTAAAAGAGATGAACCTGTGCCCTGAAACCTGTGATTAGTTCATCAGTTCAGGTGCCCTGAAGCCTGTGAGTAGCTCATCAGCTCAGCTGTGAAGTGGCTGAACCTCTGTTAAGCAAACCACATGGTAAACTTAGAGGTTAAAGGGGAGTCACAATTCCCAAACCAGTTAGCAAGAGCTGGGTTTAAGCACAGGCAAAATGGCTCTGGGGAATCTCTACATCAGGCACCTGAGGACAGGAAAGGTCAGGAAGTGGCTCAAGTCCTCTAATGGCAGCAGGCACGCTCTCCTTTTAGCCTGCAGAAAATACTGCTATCAAAGAAGGTAAAACCTATAGAGAAATAAAGGCCTGCTCCAAGCTCTCCAAATTATCAAAGTCCAGCTCAGTACCATTACATAAATCGCGACTATAACACTCAGTATAAGTTACAGACAGAGAAACCGGGTTTGTCTGTATGAGAGGACTTTCTGATCCCACTCAAGGCCTTTGCTGACATCATGTCTGGTAAACCAGAGAAGTGTGAGACATTCAACAGCTGAAGCAAACAAGAAAGGAATTTGTCAAAATGAAACTCTTACCTAATACCTTAGAATTCAAAGCCTTGATGTTTTTTTCCCCTCTGCCTGTTTTTGCTATCAAGTACAGATAATTGTCAGTTCAGATGGGGGTGTTACTGCACTGTCAGTGCCATAGCATTGACAGGCACAGAAAATCTCATTAATTGTTTATCAAAAATATGGGTGGAAAAAAGAAAGGAAAGGTTGAATATTTGCTGTAGGATTTCATAAGCTGAAGGGCATGGTATCAAAAATCCAAGCTTTGTTCCACCACTATAATATGATGAGGAAGCTGAGCTATGGCCTTTTTAATCTGGATCATAGAATCATACTCACTCCAATTAAATTAACCTGCCAGGTCCCACATATTTATGTGGAGCATTCTTCACTGACCAGTGGATATTTCTTGCTATCTCAGTCCACAGTAGCATCTTCTATAACCATAAGCTCCAATACTGATTAGCATAAGGTTATTGAGAGCTCTTTATATATATATTATATATTTTTATATATATTATATATATTTATTATTTATTATATATAT
>JASSUY010018232.1:32279-48288 GCA_032466535.1 Forpus xanthops | reverse complement strand
TGCCGTAATAAAGAATATCTGCTTGTCAACTAGAAAACTTTGTTGGCAAGTTTGTTCCTGGAGTTTTCTCCGAATCATCTTCCACTAGACCAGGTTATTCAAAACCCCATCCAACCTGTCCTTATACAATTCCAGGGATGACGCATCTATAACTTCACTGCGCAACCTGTTCCAGTGTCTCGGCAGTCTCGTGGACAAATTTCTTCCTAATGGCTAATCTAAATCTGTCCTCTTTCAGCTTAAAACTATTCCCTGTTGTCATGTCACTACACACCCTTGTGAAATGTCCATTCCCAGATTTCCTGTAGGCCCTCCTTAGGTATTGGAAACTGCTGTAACAACTCCCCTGAACCTTTTGTTCTTCAGGCTATATGTTTTTATCCTTCTGCCCAAGTCTCCAAACGTGGAATCTGAGGTTCCTCTTTTTGTGTGTGTGTTTGGTTTGTTTTTTGTTGTGTTTTTGTTTGTTCATTGTTTTTTTGTGTGTATGTGTGTGTGTTTTTGCCTTTTTTGTTGTTGTTGTTTGTTTTTTGGTTTTTTTTGTTGTCTTTTTTGTTTTTGGTTTTTTTTTTGTTTGTTTGTTTTTGGTTTTAATTCACCATACGTCCTTCGTGTCTGTTGATCAGAATATTCCAACTTTTTACGATCCCTCACGATCATCCTTTCCTTTGTCTGGCAACATTTTGAGTGTCTCTTATGTCTCCCATTTTTTCATCATCTTTGCAGTCACATTACTCATGCTTCTGTAAATATTGTGTCTGAATCTGCCAGTCATACTTGCTTACTGTTACTGGTTACACTATTTTAGTACACTTACTTGTTTGCCCTGAATCCAAATATATTAATTATATCCTGTCTAATATACCTATAATTTATTGTTGTTGGAGGCCACTGTATTTGGGTAGACTGAGAATGACTTCATAGTTGTTGCTTACCATAGTGACTGTCTTGTAATATTCCAATAATCTCTGGAGAAGTTTTAGTTAACGCAATGAAATGCATGGCTTGAAAACCTCATTTCTGCTTACAAAACTCTAGCACAAATTTCTACCATAACGACAGAGTGCCAGTCAGACATGTCTTTACCTTCAAAAGCTGTTAGCATAATTTTAGCCAGTTTTGGCCTATCAATCACATGAAGCAGTTTTGTATGTGGTTACAGAGTAAATTTTGACTGATTTGAGGGACAATCAATTAATCTTGTTAATGTGGACAAAACCTAACTGATACAAAGCTTGCAATTTGTCTTTTCTTAGAAAGGTATAGACTATCAATCTAATAAAATACATTTTTATCAGTCACAAAAAAAGCATAAATTGAATTCACAGTTTGCAGTGTTTGTAAGTCCCAAAAGCTGTCATTTTCACTATTCATTCTAAAGTATGTTTGCTACTAACACAAAAGCAGGTGGAGAAACCTCTCCACAATTATTTAATCTGATCTACAAGACTCTTTTTTTTCTTCACTTCTCACTGCCAGGTACACCTGGCTGTGCCAGACAAACTAATCTAAATTTATTCCTCCAGCTGCTCTCTCAGGCTCCAGAACTTCATTATGTTTGTAACTTCCAATTCTTGCTATCTCAATTGCTAATTCATTGGATAATTCTTTTCTTAAGAAGTGAGTGAGAATAAAAAAGTCTCTTGTCAGAGACTGTAATTTGTTATAGAGTCAGTGGTGTATTGGGTGTCAGTGGCAATATTTTGGTAGCAAGGGGGCTGCAAGGGTGGCTGGCTGTGAAAACAAGCTTAAGAAAGGGAAAAAAATCTTTCATAGGCAGCAAGGAGCAGCAGTCTTCCTGGCTGTGTGTCCTGTAGCAGATTCACATTGTAATGTTTCCTGTCCCTGCCTTCACTTTAATTCTGACCCACGAGCTCTTGGTCGGCTCCTCATTCATCCCTGGACAGAGCTCTATGCAATCCAGCTTGTTACTGGCATAGAAGGCAATATCACCTAACTGATTCCTCTGCCTATCCTTCCTAAAGAGCCTGTATCTTTCCCTTCCAACACACCAGTCATAGGAGCTATTCCATCATGTGTCTGTGATGCCAGTAAGATTATAGCCCTTCAGGCATGTGCACATATCTCTCACCCCTTTTGTTTATTCCCCATGCTATGTGTATTTGCATAGATGCTGGGTCCTTAATGAAGCAAACTTGTTGGCTGGAGTGTCTGGAAGTACTTTGTGCTGCACTTCACGTATACCTCTACTAAACCTATGAGCCTTCTCCAGGCTCTGGGCATTTTCTGCTGGCATCAGCATGAAACTGGTAGATGTGAGATGGATTGAGGTTCACCTCCACTGGCAACTTTAGTTTAAAGCCCTCTTCAACTTGACAGTCCTGTGACCCCATGTTGAGTCTGTTTTGCCCATGAAGATAATTAGTAAGTGATCTCCTTGACTTTACCTTCTTTTATCTTGTTTTCCCCCAAATCTGTTGAGGAGAAAGAGAGAGAGATTTTGTCTGACAGCCAGACAAGATCAACGCACAGAAATGAATGAAAGAAAAGTTGCACATGTGTTGACCTTGATAAAAGATGCAGTTTGAGAAGGTGGAGAAAGCAAAACTAGGCCCAAAGTTTTTTGCTGTGCATTTTTGGGGAGGTAAACAAGGAGTGGGAAGGAGAGGGAAAGGGTGGGAAGGGAGGGGAGGGAAAACAGAAAAGGAAAGAAAAGGGAAAGGGAAAGGGAAAGGGAAAGGGAAAGGGAAAGGGAAAGGGAAAGGGAAAGGGAAAGGAAAGGAAAGGAAAGGAAAGGAAAGGAAAGGAAAGGAAAGGAAAGGAAAGGAAAGGAAAGGAAAGGAAAGGGAGAAA
Organism: Forpus xanthops; assembly: GCA_032466535.1. Classification (NCBI taxonomy): domain Eukaryota; kingdom Metazoa; phylum Chordata; class Aves; order Psittaciformes; family Psittacidae; genus Forpus; species Forpus xanthops. The sequence continues at coordinate 45,474 of JASSUY010018232.1, read as the reverse complement.
AGAGAAAAAAGGGGAAAAAAGGGAAAAAAATTAAAAGAAATTATTTATCTAACACTGGTTATGAAGAAATAGTTCTATGAAACTTTAAGCCTTCCTTTATTGATGATACTTTGTTTCCATCAGCTTTATAAACACATAATTTCCTTTCCTTACAAGATTTCCCTCTTAGAACTGGTATTAGTGTATTCCACAGCATATTTTCATTTTCATGCCTCTCACCTTCTTCCTGGCTCACAGAACTGAATCTATGCCAAACCATGTGGTATTCTGAATTTAGCATTTTGTTATTTCATTCAGTGATAAATTTATAATGATGTGCCCTGTAGGTAAAATTTCATTCATTTAATTCTCATTGTACATTCCTCTCCTATGCTTTTCTTCATTCAAGATGAAGACCATAAGCACATACTGGAAGTGAAAAACTCCATGTAACAACTCAGTGGCTGAAAAACTGGATTTTCTTGTTATAGTGGCTACAAAGGCAGAGAACTTGTCATGCTATCTTATAGAATACTACAGAGTCCATAATCTTTAAAGTTTGCTTATGAAACTGGGTAATGTTTATGTCTGCTTCTCTTGCCTTTTCAATTTTAAAAAAAACTTTTAATAGGAAACACGGCAATTTAGCCAGTTAATGTGTTCATCTAAATAGTGCCAGAAACGATTTCTAATACAATAAGTCAGGATCTTACATATCTTAGAATTTAAGTGCATTGGCTTTATTATTCTTTACCTACTCAGGCTTATAAGTAAATGCAAACTATACTATTAGGTGTTAAAATATGATTGGTACATAATATACTCTTTTCAGTTGAATTTAATAACTGCAAGACAAGAAATGGGATCATCTTAAGAACAGAAAGGTGCATTTTAGTTTTAGGGGAAATTAATCAACATAAGATAATGTGTGTACTTGAAACAACTACAGGGGAAGATTTGTAAGAGTAAAATGAATAAATAAAGTATAGGAACAAAACCTGCATGCTTTATGCTACAATCTTAGGAATGCTCATTCTTTTCCAGTGTTTTCCTACAGTTTTCTATTCAGTTTTTAAATATAAGAAATAAAAGAATAGACTGTTCTATTTCCTAGCTTGTATTTGCTGCCGATTGTAATTCATTAGTAGCCTAAAGGCAAATGTATCAATACTTAATTATCTTGCTAGTACTATGCTTGTAACCAGCTGAATTTAAAATACAGGAGCTGTTGGTTTAACCATTACTTTGTTATTTCAATACAGCCATTTGAACTATTTTAAGAATAATGTAATAGCTGTTTAAATATTAATGCCTCAGTCCTACTTTACAGTTAATTTAGCATAGTCCCTGATGAATGAACTACTATTGCATTAGGTAAAACTAAATATTCAAGAAACAATATAATACACATTCTAAATGAAAAGAGGCATTGCAGAACAGTTCCCCTATTTATTTTCTTCAGAAAAGATAAGGGAAATCTTATATTAGAAGAGATCAACCTGCCTTCTTCAACTTCATTTTTAATACATTGTGTTATATTGGCCAAGAATTTTCTCAAATGCACTAACTGAATGGACATCTTTTAAAAGTGCCAAAGGTCCTGGTTTAAGAAAAATACAATTATATTTTCATACTTCTACAGGAAATTAGCAGAAAAGGGGAGGAACAATAAACTCACATCTAGTGATGCGCGTGTATGGTTAACTCTGTGGGGTCATTTGCCGAGGTACGTCCAGAGAGGAACCTTCCATCCCGAAGTCAGGGGAAACCCAATGTCCAGGAGCCCCAGTTATGAGCAGCAAAAGGCACAGAGGGAGCCTCAAGCTGCAGGCTAGCTGGGAATCACAGGAGATGGTGCCAGGAGGGACCACCCCTCCCCGAGCGGGTAAAACCAGTTGCCAGCTGGGCTTAAACCATGACAACAGATAGGAGCAGCCTCATGCTCACAGGCCTTCACCCTCATGGAGGACTTCAACTATCCTGATATCTCTTAGAGGGTTGGTATGGCCCGGCACAAGCAATCCAGGAGGTTCTTTGATTGTGTGCAAGACTACTTCCTCTTGAATTAATAGAGGAGATGACAAGGAGAGGTGACATGCTTGATCTCATACTCACAACTAGAGAGGGGCTGGATGGGAATGTGATGCTCCAAAGCAGCCTTGGCTGTAGCAACCATGACATGGCTGAGTTTGAGATCCTCAAGACAGCAAGAAGAGTGTACAGCAAGCTCACTGCCCTGGACTTCAAGAGAGCAGATTTTGGCCTGCTCAGGAACGTGCTTAGTAATGTTCCATGGGATATAGCCCTAAAGGGCAGGAGGGCCCAAGACTCCTAGTTGATATTCAAGGAACACCTGCTTCAAGCTCAGGGGTTTAGAATCCTGACTAGAGGAAAAAGCTTCAGAGGGGCCAGGAGGCCTTCGTGGATGGATAAGGAGCTGCTAAGAAAACTTACAAGACAAAAAAGTAGCTCATAAATGGTGGAAGTGAGGAAAGGTGGCCTGGAGAGAGTACAAGTGAATTGTCTGGGAAACTAGGAACCAGTTCAGGAAAGCTAAGGCTCAGTTAGAATTAAATCTGGCCAAGGAAGTGAACGATAACAGGAAGGGATTTTATAGGTGTGTATAGGATAAAAGACAGACTAGGGATAACATGGGCCCTCTCTGGAAGCTATCAGGAGAAGTGGCCACCCTGGATTTGGTGAAGGCTGAGGTTCTCAATCACTTCTTTACCTCAGTCTTCACCAGCAAATGCTCTGACCACAGCACCCATGTCTTGGAAGGGAGATGCAGGGACTGTGAGAATGAAGAGCTTAGGTCCACTGTAGGAGAGGATCTGGTCTGAGATCATTGTAAGAACCTGAAGGTGCACAAGTACATAGGACCAGATGAAATCCATTCACAGGTCCTGAAGGAGCTTGCAAATGAAGTTGCTAAGCCACTGTCCATCATATTTGAAAAATCATGGCAGTCAGGTGAAGTTCCTGATGACTGGAAAAAGGAGAATATAACCCAAATTTTCAAGAACAAGAAAATGGAAGAACCAGGGAGCTACAGATCAGTCAGTCTCAACTTTGTGCCTGGCAAAACATTGGAGCAGATTCTCCTGGAAGGCACACTAAGGTGCCTGAAGAACAGCAAGGTGCTGGGTGACAGCCAGCACGGCTTCACTAAGGGGAAATCCTGCCTGACCGATTTGATAGCCTTCTATGATGGGGTACAGAAATTATGGATAGGGGCAAAGCAGTTAACATTATCTACTTGGACTTGTGCAAAGTTTTTGACACTGTCCTGCACAACATCTTTGTCTCTAAATTGGAGAGACATCAGTTTGGTGCTTGGACCACATGGTGGATAAAGAATTGGCTGGATGGCTGCACATAATGAGTTGTGATCAATGGCTCAGTGTCCCATTGGAGACTGGTAACAAGTGCTGTCCCTCAGGGATCTGGACATGAGCCAGCATTGTGCACTCACAGCCCAGAAGGCCAACCATATCCTGGGCTTCATCAAAAGGATCATGACCAGCAGAATGAAGGAGGTGATCCTGCCCCTCTGCTCTCATGAGACCTCACTTGGGGTATTGTACGCAGTTCTGGTGTCCTCAGCATAAAAAGGGCGTGGAACTGTTGGGAAAGGTCCAGAGTAGGGCCATGAGGATGATCAGGGAGATGGAGTACCTCCTATATGAAGACTGGCTGAGAATGCTGGGACTGTTCAGCCTATAGAAGAGAAGGTTGAATGGAGATCTTATAGCAGCTTTCCAATACCTGAAGGGGTCCTATAAGGATGCTGAGGAGGGACTCTTCATTAGGGACTGGAATTGAAGGACAAGGTTGAATAGGTTTAAACAAAACCACGGGGATTTTAGATTGGATATAAGGGGTAAGTTCTTTATTGTAAGTGTGGTGAGGCACTGGAATGGGTTGCCCAAGGAAGCTGTGAATACTTCATCCCTGGCAGTGTTCAAGGCCAGGTTGGACAGAGCATTGCGTGACATGGTTTAGTGGGAGGTGTCCATGTCCATGACGGGGGGATTGGAACTTGATCTGAAGCTCCTTTCCAACCCTAACTATTATATAATTGTATGATTCTGCTTAGAATCCAAGCGCAAAGTACTTGAAAAGATCATTAATTTCTTACTGGATCAAAGCCTGCAGAAGAAAGGAAGGAAAATGAGAAATGTAATGATAGGGGACTCAAAGCCATAACAGTAAGTTACAAAAGTAGAAAGATTTATTAAAAAACAAAAAAAAAAAAGTTTTTATGTCGAATCCTTTAGATGGCAGAGTAGGTCACTTGGATCTTGAAAACCACAAAGATGGACATCCCCAAACTCTCTGCAAACTGTTCCAATGCTTAATTAATCCGACAGGTTGCTGGTTTTGTTGTGGTTTTTTTTTTTTTTTCACCTTATACCAGGCTGAAGCATGCCTTCCATCAGTTTCTGTCCACTGTCTCTTGTTCTCATCATAGTGAAGACTCTCATTTTTCTCAATAACCTCCTTGTAAGTAAAGGAAGACTGATATTACATTCTACCATCACAACCCCTGAAGCTGTCTCTTCTCCAGGCTAAATAAGCCCCACTCCCTCTTTTTCTCCTTACAGGACAAGATGCTTCAGCCCCTGATTTTCTTGGGACCTTCTGCTGAACTTGCCTGTTTATAAACATTTTTCCTACACTGTGTGTATATGTTAAAAGTGGACACACTGCTCCAGATTCAGTCTAACAATTGTTGAACAAATACCTCTAAATAAAGTGTTGTCTGAAATCTAGACTAGCATACTGTCAAGCTTCTCTGCTGCCCTGGAACTGCTTCTCCACTGGTGACTCAACCACATTCATTATTTTGTTTTTCTGCAATCATCAAAAAATGATCTCCACAGGTCTCTAATGAATAAGTTATATGCACATTTTTCAGTAGTGTTATTCCCAAGTATTATATTTGGCATTGTTTTCACAGGTCAGCTATGGTAAATTAGTTTGACAATTGTTCAGTAATATTTGCTTGTGATGGCATTGCAGGCATCTCCATACATACCAACCCTAGAGATTCCTATCAAAAAAAACTGCAGTCTGTCCCCAGGGTGATTTTGTCTCAGATACTGTATCATGATTGTCCAAGCATCCGTATTTGTACTTTCTTTACAGTTGTCTTGGTTTAAGCCATTCATGCAGTTTGCTCACTCATTCCCCCCTCTTCCTGCTCCCAGAGGGATGGGGAGGAGAATCGAAAGAATTCAACTCCCACAGGTTGAGATAAGAACAGTCCAGTAACTAATGTATAACACAAACCACTGCTGCTACCACCAATAGTAATAATGACAAGAGAAATACAAGGCAAGAGGATACAACTGCTCACCACTGATACCCAGCTCAACAAAGCAGTGCATCCCCCTTCTGGGTCCCTGCCCTTAGTTTTTACATCCTGGGCATGAAGTGCTGTGGTATGAAATACCTCTTTGGTCAGTTTGGGTCAGGTGTCCTGTCTGTGCTTGCTCACGGCTTCCCCTCCTCCCTGGCAGAGCATGAGACTCAGAAAGTCTTTGGTCAGACAATACTGCAACAACTAAAAACATTGGTGTTATCAGCACAGTTTCCAGGCCAAAAGTCAAAAACACAGCACTGCACCAGGTACCAAGATGGAGAAAAATGACTGCTACTGCTGAACTCAGGACAACTGTCATTTGCTTTTATCATTCAATTTTAGCTTACATTTTCATTCTTCACAAAAACCAGCATGGAAATCTGAAGAATAGATGTCTCAACCCTATTATTTCATAGTTTCTGTAATTTCTTGTGGAAAAATAAAATCATCTTCCACTGTTTATTTACGCTCATCCATTTTGTTGCTTTGATTCCTAGCATTATACAAATTTTGGGTTAATTTCTTACTTGCCAAACTTCTGGTAAAACTACTTGCCAAACAACTGGATTAGAAGAGCCCAGTCACTTTGTTATACTTACAGGCGTTAGCATTGTCACCCTCCTCATTCTGTATCCTTCTTCCTGTTGATATTCCTTTCCTGTTCACCAAATTTCAGAGTTCTTCTAAAGTTTTGTTTACCTTATCCTACTGAGGCTATTTTCTGATATACAGGTGTGAAAGTCCATTGTAGGAAAAGGAATTCTTTTGCAGAAGCAAAACACTTACTCAAACATTATAACCTTGCCATGTAATATAAATCAGAGAGGTTATTTAGAACTATTTAATTTAGTCTAATATGACATCTTTTTGATAACAGTAGATTTGCAGTACTGCAAAAGATATGTCTCGTCTGAAATAAAATCCTAAAGTAGGTTTTACTGACATGTTCCAAGGACCTCACTGCGTATCTTCTTTTACTGGATTGAGAATTGAGCAGGATTAATGAACAAGATCAGTATTTTCTAGTTTCAGTTATGCTAGAAGCTGGGAACAATGAAACATCTCCTAGATATTTTGATGTTTGAACAGAAATTGTAGGCATAATTTCATTTTTAGTTTCCCACAGACATGTGCTTCACTTTTGTAAAAGTGCCTACAAATGTCCTAAGTGTAGCTTGTCTCTTTTCAAGAATTACAAAAATCTGGAGCATGCTCAAGTGCTTAAACAGCAATTGAGCTTTTCTTAAACCTCTCTCTGACTGTGAGCTACTCAATATCTGGTCCTTAAGAACCAGTCCTTCAGTTTCAATATAACAACAAGGAAAAACTTCTTACTTTTGTGGCAGTTGCAGGATTTAGGTCTAAATAATTTGCATTTGTCTTATAAAGATTGCCATGTAACATAAATAAATTAATGTAGTTCTGAAAGTTAAATGTTATGTTGCAACTAATTCATTTGGAATAATTTAGCAGTCACTGGGTTTTACACTAATTGCATTACGAGATTAATGAATTTACTAGCTATTTGAGTCACACATTTCTTGGCAAAGCATACTGTAGAAAGCTAATAAACTGGTGCACAAGCTTCATTTGATGTGAGACAACTTTAAAATGTCTGCCTAGAGACAGGGAATACCATGCAGTGAAGTTTTTAATGAGTAGGCTGTATCAAATATAATTTTTTTTTAATTGGAATTTTCTGGGGTTTTCTTGTTACTTTACTGATGACTCAAATAGAGTGAGCATATAGATCTCTGCAGTATGTGCTTTTTCACATTATCAGGGTAAAATGCTGCATCTTTCTGACTTCTTGGAGAATATATTTTAACAGTTTTGTCCATGGGAAAAAATAAAACTGAGCTTTAAAAGTTACAGATCAAAGTAGAATTCATCTGGTAGAAAAGGAACAATTATATATTCAAAAGGAAAGTGCATTAGTCTAAGTTGTAATATTGTGGCTTTTTTTTTTTTTTTTTTTTCTGAAAAGATCATAGTTAAGTAACATATATAACCATGCGTACCCCGGAAGTCTCTAAAATTGTAATCACTATTTTTATTTCCATGGAAACTTTTCTTTTTAAGCCACCAGGAATTCATACTAAGAATGAAACCTGTGGTTATGTGTGTGTTGTATTTAACATGTGTTTGTGCATGGTGTATCTGTCAGTTTTGTAATGAGAACAGCAGTATGTGTGCAAAATCTTTATATGCTATATAGTCAGAATATCCAAAAGGAAAAGAATATATTTTTAGGGAATATATATGCATGGTAAATTCTTGATTCTGTAGTGTTCATTTCTTGCCTATTTAGATGTAAAGCTTGCATGGCAAGCTACCTTCCATTTCCAAAAATGGCTATGCAAGTTGCTTGCATAAATTTCACTGACATTATTTCACCACTTACGTATGCTGGCTCCAACATAATAAAAGCACTTTTCTATAAGTTTAAATTAAACATTTGGATTTCTTCTACATAGTTTTGTAGTTTTAACACAATGCATATTTTTTTAAGCAATTATAAAGAAACAGGAAGTTGATGCCGTCAAGCACAGTATATTTTTTACATAAATTTTCAAATGTATTCATTGAAACTGACCTTCCCCTTCTCCTGTAGGTTTTGGCTTTTTTCTTGTCGTGGTTTAAGGCCCTCATGCCACGCAGTTTTGCTCTCTCACTCACTCCCCTCTCTTTCTTTCCCAGTCCTGGGGGGATGGGGAGGAGAATCAAAAGAATGCAACTCCCACATGTTGAGATAAGAACAGCTTAGTAACTAAAGTATAACATAAATCACTACTGCTACCACCAATAATAATACAAGAGAAAAATACAAGGAAAGAGAATACAACAGACCTTTACCTGATACCTAGCTATGCCACTCAGTGCCCCCCCGTCACTCCTACCAAGTCCAGCCACGCCATGCACACCACTCCCTTCACCACCGCCCTTCTGAGTCTCTGCTCTCCATTTCTACATCCTGGGCATGATGTGCTGTGATATGGGATACCTCTTTAGTCAGTTTGGGTCAGGTGCCCTGTCTCTGCTTCCTTCCGGCCTCCTCCCAGCTTCCCCTCCTCCCTGGCAGAGCATGCGTGGAGACCTCATAGCAGCCTTCCAATATCTAAAGGGGGCCTGTAGGGATGCTGGGAAGGGTCTCTTCATGAGGAACTGTAGGGAGAGGACAAGGTGTAATGGGGTCAAACTTAAACAGGGGAAGTTTAGATTGGATCTGAGGAAGAAATTCTTTACTGTAAAGGTGGTGATGCATTGGAATGGGTTGCCCAGGGAAGCTGTGAATGTTCCATCGTTGGCAGTGTTCAAGGCCAGGTTGGACATAGATTTGGATGAGATGGTTTAGTGGAAGGTGTCCCTGCCCTTGGCAGGGGGTTTGAAACTAGGTGATCTTAAGGTACTTTCCAACCGTAACTATTCTATGATTCTATGATTTTATGAAAGTCCTTGGCCAACCTAAACATTCTAAGCCATAGCTATAAACACTGGTGTTATCAGAACGGTTCCCAAGCCAAAAATCAAAAAACACAGTGCTGCACCAGCTACTAAAGGAGAAAAACGACTGCTGCTGCTGGACCCATGGCATTTCTACATAGAAGCTTGTAAGTACAGCTTCCCTACATGAGATGATTGTGTGTGTGTAGGGGATTTATATCATTATGTCACCTTTAACCACCAGGTCCTTTAGAAAAAGGATGAGTCAAGCAATGTCTAACTAAAAGCTAGGAATGAAGACCTTAAGATGCAGAAGAGAGGACTGCAGCTTAGCATGTTGCATGCAGTTTAAATGGTTCCGTACTGTGGTTTATGCTCCTGGAACCTATTTTCTACTGTGGTTTATGCTCCTGGAACCTATTTTCTACTGTGCTTTAATAAAAATGAGTAGTTTTCTTTCCATATTATACTGTTTTCTAGTGGAAGGAGCTGACTGCTAAATTGCTTAATACTTCCTGCTGCTCAGCCTATTAACAATCTCACATGTGTAGGCACAGAAAATGTCTGAGTTGTAGGTCATGATGTGAAACTAACACTTCTTGTCCTTGCATCTTGCCTGGATTACTATGGGCTGCTGAACAAACAGGCAATTGGTCTTTCTCATGTCTGACCACATAATTCTCATTGCAGAGCCCTAAAATCTGTAGAAAGCTGCAGCGCTGCCTTTCACTTCAGGAAGGACTAGAATTTAATCTTGACAGTCCTTGGGCATATGCTTTATCCCATTGCTGTCCCCTACAGCTTTAAGATATGTAGGAAGTAGCCTAAAATAGCAGACCCCCTCAGCATCATGGATTCATCATGTAAAGAAGAATCTCTGTGCTTTGGAATATGTCAAATGAGGGGTAGTTGTCTGAAAATCTTCTGTGTCTCTGCTTCCACGTTCTGTGTCTTACCTGTTTAGTTTAGTTAGATCAAAAAGTTTTCAGATCATTACATTCTGAAACAATTAATACAAAAGATCTCAGTGTTGGATGAGCCTTCTGCGTCACTGACCTCAGGATCATGAAGATTTTTCTCCCTTAGCTGAGGAGTAAGCTTCTACATGCATGCAACTATACCCATCTATTGTATGATAAATTCTTTCACCCCATTCCATCTTTCCATAGTTCATCTTCTTTATATATCTAAGGTATTCAGTTAGGTGTGAAGACAGTAACTGTTCTGGTTCTTTTAAGCACGTAGTGCGTTAAACTTTTGGTTAGAATGGCTTTTCTGAAACAGTTCTGATAATCGTAGTAACTAAAATTATGCTAGTGAAATGTATATGAGCAACTAACTTACTCAGTTTATGCCATATTTTGCCATTTTCTTTCCATTTCTACTTTTCAGGGAAATCTCTGTGAATTCAGGATTTTACGTATCCATTATTTCCCCTAGACATTCATATAATTTTGATTTTTGATAGTTTCAAAATTTTACTAATATTTATTGCTATTAATTATCAGTGTTAATGTCAGTAGTGTAGCATCATTTACAATGATATGAATGACGCCAGTGTCAAGCTATCCTATCTGTTCTAAGGTAGTAATAACCTGTTTACTGAAAATTCCACACAGAATGCCAGTAATATTATTGAGCACAGGAAAAAAAGATCATATTTATTTCAAGTTTTAACTGAATTTTTCCTATCAGTTCCATTCCTCTCAAAGGTTGTGTTGGCATTTATCTATTTGTTTGATTGTTTATTTTGCGATAATATGTGAAAACAAAACACACTACAGATAGTCAGTGAAGCAATGAAATTTAATTGATGAGTGGTTGTGTCTCACTGCATTGTAGAAGAAAGTCTTTTCGTAATTTGGCAGGCATAAAGACATAAATGATATCAAAGGCTGTTTCTCAAATCTGAATACTGTATAACGTAAAATGGTGTTATTTTATTCTTCCAAAGAGTAATATTTCAGAAATGTTGAAGGTAAGTCTCAACAGTTAATATTTTCTTATTATGGGTGGTATTTCAGATCTTTACTTCCCACTTGACCCTTCTATGTTAATGCCTCAGGCAATGTAATATGGGGCTAAAATCTTTTATTCTAGCTAGTGAATCATCTCAATAATCACAGGATCTTCCAAGCATTTTAAACAGTTGCAATGAATGACAGTGACAGGGCTTCAATATGGTTAGAATATGTACTGATTAAAAGGTATGGTAAAGGGTGCTGGAGAGGGACTCTTCATCACAAACTGTAGCAACAGGACAAGAAGTAATAGGTTTAAACTTATACAGGGGAAGTTCAGGTTAAATATTAGGAAGAAATTCTTTTCTGTGAGGGTGATGAGGCACTGGCAAAAGTTGCCCAAAGAAGTGGTAAATGTTCTACCCCTGGCAGTGTTCAAGGCCAGGTTGGACAGAATCTTGGGTGACATGATCTAGCGTGAGGATGGGCAGGAGGTTTGGAACTAGGTTATCTTATGTTTCTTTCCAACCCTAACCATTCTATGATTCTATGAATGCCAAGGATGCCATATAATAACCTGTGAAGAATCTCGAAAACTGTAGCTTGTAAAAGCAGTCAAGAAAAGCTGATCAAACTGTCTCCAGCTCTGAAAACACAGCAATAGCTGAATTCGGAATCATATTTGCCTTTACATCACTCGAACAATTATACAACGCTAGAGAGAACTGTGAAAAAAAAATCTGTACGCAGATAGCATTACAAATTGAAATGCCTGCCTGCATTTGAAGTTAGTTAACTTAAAATGAAGTATAAGGACATCTGAAATAACAACAAAGTTGTTACAAATAAGAATGAACCATAAGGCTTTAAAAACTTCTATATAAAAAACAGAACGTTCTTAAATTGCTTTGAGATAACAATATCTTATTGTATATCTTAAATTTTGTAATTATTGCTAGACCTTTGTAAAAAAACCATACAGATCATTAACTTTCTTAAGAATATATTGTAAACCATTCCAATACTATACTTAACTATTTTATCTGTAACTGATAGATGAACATGATAGGTGGCTGCATTATCAGATTTGGTTCATGACATTCCTAGTTTAAAGGATATATGTACCCTATCTGATTTATGCTTCAATTAAGTACATATCTAATATCTTAAAGGACTGAAAACTAAAGATATTTGCAAACTTACAGCAAATACAGATGTTACATGTGATTTAAGAAATGTTCACTATATTTTTTAACAATAATATTTACACCATTACTTGAATCTGACTTACATGAATAAAAGAATCCCTAAAAGGAGAAAGGGGTCAATCTAAAACTCTATGAAACAAATTTGCTGTTTAAAGATTACAGGACTGTCTGTGTTAATTGCTTTAATCCATTTTCATAACCATAAAGGAAATACATGAGTTAAAGAAAGACGAAAAAAATCACAGATTTCTAGCCACAACTCCATATCCAATATCTAATATTGATTTTATTTCATTGCCATTTTATATGTTGCACAATGCATTTGACTTCAGTGGAGCTGCTTCCAAGTTAGTCTGGTGATAGCTATCAGACTGTATATTTATGTGCAATAAAAAAGTTATAAATTTTCCCGCTCCTGCTCTTAAAACGCACTCAGTAGTGCAATACATTTTTTAACCCCCTAAAAATCCCTTAAGATGGAATCAAGGTTTTCAAAGTGACACTGCATGAAATTTAGTTTTGGAATTTGTTGAGTTTAAGACAACTGGGTAAGTGAGAACCCTTACTGCATCATTTGTCACTGACCAACATGCTAAACCCCCCAGAGCATAGTAAGTTGTCCTGGGTTCAGCAGTAGCAGTCATTTTTTCTCCTTCTTAGTAGCTGATACAGTGCTGTTTTTTTGACTTTCAGCCTGGGAACAGCACTGATAACACCAGTGTTTTTACTTACTGCTCAGATATTTAGTCTGACCAAGGACTTCTGAGTCTCATGCTCTGCCAAGGAGGAGGGGAATCTGGGAGGAAGCACAGACAGGACACCTGAACCAAACTAACCAAAGAGGTATTCCATACCACAGCACTTCATGCCCAGGATGTAAAAACTGGGGTCAGGGACCCAGAAGGGTTACATAACTTCTGGGTCAGGCTGGGTATCCGTCAGTCAGTGAGTGGTGAGCACTTGTGTTCTCTTCCCTTATTGTTTCCCATGTCATTATTATTACTGGTAGTAGCAGTAGTGGTTTGTGTTATACATTAGTTACTGGACTGTTCTTAACCCATGGGAGTTACATTCTTTCGATTCTCTTACCCATCACTCTGGGAGGTGGGGAAGGAAGGGGGGGGGGAGCTAACGAACTGTGTGGCTTATTTATGGTTGTGTGTCATGGGTTCAGCAGCAGCAGTCATTTTTCTTTAAGCAGTAGCTGGTGTAGCACTGTGTTTTGGATTTTCAGC
>JASSUY010018232.1:0-32179 GCA_032466535.1 Forpus xanthops | reverse complement strand
GGTCCAACCTAAACTTTCCCTGTTTAAGTTTGAACCCATTACCCCTTGTCCTATCAACACAGTCCCTCATGAAGGGTTCCCTCTCCAGCATCCCTATAGGCCCCCTTCAGATACTGGAAGGCTGCTATTAGGTCTCCACGCAGCCTTCTCTCCTCTTCATTCTGCTGGTCACACTCCTTTTGATGCAGCCCAGGATAGAGTTGGCTTTCTGGGCTGAAAACGCACACTGCTGGCTCATGTTCATTCTCTCATCAACCAACATCCCCAAGTCCTTCTCCTCAGGGATACTCTGAATCTCATCTCCGCGCAACCTGTAGCTGTGCCTGGGATTAATCTAACTTCTGGTATGCTGTAGGACTGTTAGGAAATAAAATAGCATAGGGGTTACTGTTATTTTGTGTGGTCCTACTGACCCGTTATTAGTACTATGTGTCTAATGTGCAAATATTTACTTTGTGGTATATGTCATGTGGTATGGAATGATAGAATAGTTAGGGTTGGAAAGTACTTTAAGATCATCTAGCTGGATGGTAGAAGGAAGAAAATGTTTTGTTAATGTCAGGTGTCATGGATACCTCAATTTTGGTACAGTGCATTGACGATCTTGAGGATTTGTCCCATGTCATACTAATCTTCAAATAGACATGTTTTACACACAGCTTATCCTAGTAAATTGATTTCTCTTTTTATAGATATGACTTCGGTGTAGTCCTTTACAAATTGCACTGCTGTATGAAATTTCTTAGGCTTTTTTTGGCAGAAGGACTATCAGTCACATCAGGAGATAAGGGAAGAGATGGAGGCATAATTTGTGGCCTGTTCCACATAGGTTTAGCCAGCAGAAGAAGAAATAAAGATAATCATATGCATTTACCTTTAAACATCTGATAATATCTAGTTTTATGATACAGGCTTAGAAGCTATATGAGATATTGTACTTCCTGATGAAACATAGAAAAAGATTATTTAAAAGACAAATGTCCTTATTTCGCCTGGATCAATCTTCTCCCTCCTTATGAATGAAGTGAAAAAAACAAACCAACCATGCTAAAGGTAGAAGTGACCTTAACGGAACTGACTTCAAATAAATACAACAGTATCAAAAAGACCATTTCAAGACAATACTAAATTGTATTTTTAGTGCTTTCATTCTTAGAAGTCATCAAATACAGAAAAAATAACCTGTGGTTTGTTCTTTTTTTGTATAATTATAAAAATGATGTTTGCTTATGTTGTGAGCTACAATCAGGGAAGCGGTAGAAATTTTTGCATGACAATCGCCAAGGCTCAAGACAACCTGTAGAACGTCAGGAATATTTAATGGGTAACCAGTTAATAATTATTCAAATAATCATAGAATAGTGAGGGTTGGAAAGGACCCTAAGATATCTAGCTCCAACCACCCTGCTATGGCCAGGGACACCTCCCACTAAACCATGCCACCCAAGGCTATGTCCAAAGCGGCCTTGAACACCGCGAGTGATGGAGGGTTCACAACTTCCTTGGGCAACCCATTCCAGTGCCTAACCACCCTTACAGTAAAGAATTTCTTCCTCAGGTCCAACCTAAACTTTCCCTGTTTAAGTTTGAACCCATTACCCCTTGTCCTATCAACACAGTCCCTCATGAAGGGTCCCTCTCCAGCATCCCTATAGGCCCCCTTCAGATACTGGAAGGCTGCTATTAGGTCTCCACGCAGCCTTCTCTTCTCCAGGCTCAACAGCCCCAATTCTATCATCCTATCTTCACAGGAGAGGTGCTCCTGTCCCCTGATCATCCTCGTGGCCTTCCTCTGCACTTGTTCCAACAGTTCCATGTTCTTTTTATGTTGGGGACACCAGAACTCCACACAATACTCCAAGTGAGGTCTCACAAGAGCAGAGGAGCAGGATCACCTCCTTCATCCTGCTGGTCACACTCCTTTTGATGCAGCCCAGGATACAGTTGGCTTTCTGGGCTGCAGGCGCACACTGCCAACTTATACTCATTTTCTCATTGACCAACACACCCAAGTCCTTCTCCACAGGGTTGCTCTGAATTTCATCTCCGCTAAACTGTAACTGTGCCTGGGATTGCTCCTACCCAGGTGGAGGACCTTGCACGTGTCATGGTTAAATTTCATCAGGTTGGCATCAGCCCACCTCACAAGCTTGTCAAGGTCCCTCTGGATGGCATTCCTTCTCTCCAACGTATCAACTGAACCACACAGCTTGGTGTCATCAGCAAACTTGCTGAGGGTGAACTCAGTCCCACTCTCCATGTCACTGACAACGCTGTTGAACAAGACCAGTCCCAGCACCGATCCCTGAGGTACACCACTTGTTACAGGTCTCCAGATGCACATCGAACCATTGAGCACAACACTTTATGTGCGGCCATCCAGCCAGTTCTTTAACCACTGAGTGATCCACCCATCAAATTGATGACTCTCCAACTTAGAGACAAGGATGTCATGTGAGACAGTGTCAAATGCTTTGTACAAGTCCAGGTAGATGACATTAACTGCTCTACCCCTGTCTATCAGTTCCATACCTATTTTTGTCTTTTTGTTAATGTTCTTCAGGGCTAACAGAGAGGTTGGGATTTATTTTTAAATCCAGAACATGTATTATAGAAATCAGTGCCGTAAAGACTGAGGACCAACTCAAACCCAGGTTTGTTCAGTACAGCTTGCTGCACAATAATATTCACATTTTATTCACATTTGCAGCCAGCAAGGCTCTGAGTCTTTCACAATGACTTCTTAAGGAAGTTCCTGTATAAAAACAAAATTATTTTCTGCATTTACATTAATTAGAAAAGAGGGAATGCAGCAAGTTTTCTTCCCTTTCGTCTTTTTTTTTATTTGTTTTCTTTCTTTTTGTTGGTAGGTCTATTCATTAAGATTTGTAGAAAACAGATGTGATTCTACTTTAATGCAGACTTCATTGCTTGCTGAACTATTTCAATTACTTTGAATTTAGAAAATAAGCTTAAGCTGTTAATGGACTTCAAATAAAAAGAAACAAAGACTCTCAGTCTTCACTATTTCCTGCTAATTACTAATTCTGTTTCCATAAGAAGGCTTAATGTTTCTGCCTAAAATTAACCATGCATGCATTTGCAATGTGTATTTAAAAGACTGCCTGCTGCTATGGCAGTATTTTATGTTGTAGAATTCTTGTTAACATGCAAAAATTAACTTGTACGTCTGGTTTGCATAATAGAAAATTTTTTGTATGCACAGACAAAAGTGCATGTATGCACAGAAACACAGACATACACATATACATATAATATGTTATTCACCCTCACAGAGCATGAATTCAACCCATGCCAACTTATCATGTTTCACACTAATTTCAAAGCATTTTTAATCACTTTGATAAACTTTGGATCACCTTGATGAACAGCATTTTGCTTCTTATCTTGCATGTGAACAAGGGCTTTATACTATATCAGAATGACTTGAAGTGTCATTTAGGAAATTTGTATGCTGAAATAACAGAAATCCCTGCTTCTACCATTAACATATTTCAGCTGAAATAACAGAAATCCCTGCTTCTACCATTAACATATTTCATCATGTACCAAACTGATTCATCTTAGCTATAAATATATTGCATTTAGATTATTGCATATCCTATTTGCACTATGAAAGTACCTCAGATTATATAGTATATATATGCAATATATGTTTATTCATCTAGTGCAGGATTTGGATTCTTAGTATCTTTCAGCCTAAGTTAACTGTGTGGAACTACTAAATATAAATTTCCTAAATATCTCAAAAATCTGGGAATATATACTGGTGAATAGTGTATTGCCCATGTATGTGCATATGTGTTTGTGTGTGTCCATATGCTCGTGTATTTTGTGTCATCTAAGGGTGCAATAAGCCCACCAAAGGTCACGTTGGCTAGTCAAGAGCTGATTTATAGTTTCATCTCATCCAAGAACCCTATGTACTCAATCTTATTCTGTCTTCCAAATTCATAGCATATCTATTTCTCACATTTCTTCAATGCACTATTGCATGTAGCAACTCTTACACAGCAAGGAAGAGAGGTTTGCCTCTAATGCATTACGCCAAGTTTATATCAGCCTGAAGCGCAGCAATCTTGGAGTCTGTTCTTTCTCCATGCATTTAATCAAGTCTTAGTCTTGACTTGCTTCTGTCATGTGTTTTTCCTACACTTTAGCAATAAATTAAGCACAATGGAAAGTAATATTCTTTTGCAGCACCATGTGTTCAGTCCATAGCATATATCCTTAAAAACCAGTTTAGAGTTTAGGTCTATATTTCATCCTCCAAAATAGTTTTTAATTTGTAGTTTACTGTATAAACAAATCTAGTTTCTCCCAGTCTAAAACCAAACAGATTAGCAAAAAATACTGTTAGAAATGGCTTAGCACACATTGCTTGCCTTTTGCAGTGAAGTAAGCTGGGAGAATTTATACTGCTACTTCACAGAAGAAGCTAAAAAGTAATAGCTAAGGGTTACAGCCTACCATAACACAGCCAGTTCTTATTTAGTTAAAACAGTTATTTTTTGTAAGAGATCTAAAAAAGCACCAAAGATGTGAACTGAGGTTGGGAAGATTACTGTTCAACTTTTGCTCTATTGGGTCCTGGAACTCCCATCACCCTGCTACGGCTGCCTATATTTGAGGTAGTAGACTGAAGCTTGACTGTGTACCAGCCTTCTCTACAGATTGGAGCTGATTCCAATTACCCTCACAGAACCTGCTCTGCTCTTCTAGTTTAGGTCATTCTGTGGAACTGTGTCCCTTGTCAGTGAGGCCCCTGCCATTGCTGCTTTGCTGTCCAAGACCCCCCCCCCAACACATAGCACCCGAAAAACATAACCATGAAGATTATAACCCTCCTAATAAAAAACTTCATGACAGCAAAAGCCAGCTGGCATCCGCCTCTGTTCTCTGTGAAGACTGATGAATTCCTAACAAAAAGGTGTAGGTTCTAGGTAGACTTTTTGTATAATTATTTTAACTACATTGTAGTCAGGTTTTTTTTTTTTTTTTTTTTTTCTGTAGTCATAAGAACTGTTTGTATAATCATTAAATTTTTAAGAACTTAATTGGGCAAGCTGAAAATTCTTAGCTTCTTACACATTATGTTCCCATTTACTCATAACGTGATTTGTGCATGTTACGTACTCCTGCAGCCTCATTTGCGCTAGCTTGAGTACTCATTTCAATTTTTAGTGAATTAATTTAAATTACTAATCTAGAAGACAACTACCCCAGGAAAACAAAACAAAAAATAAAAATAAAGCCACATAGCACATTTATTTGGCCAAATAAAGTGGCAGGTGTGTATCAAACCTGGTGAGTGGCAGCAGGACTTCTGTTGACATAAACAGAAAAATCAGGGAGGAAAACTTATCTTATTTGGTGAGAGCAGTAATAGTTAAATAATTTCAGCCATGTCTTCTGAATGCAAACTCACAGATTAGGGATATATGAAAATTTGCTGAAGTCATGCTATTTCATGAACCATCTGAATGACTGCTAATTTGGTTACAAGAGAAGCAGTAAATAATTTTTTTTTTTTTTAGTTGAAAAGTTAGACTTCTTTATGGTCTTCTTTCATTGTTGCTCCTGTATTTTTCCTTTCCAAACAACACAAAAGTCTTGACATTTAATTACGTCCTTACTGAAGATCAATTTGGGTTGTGAATATGTAGGAAAAAACATGGACTACTTTATACTGTTCAACGGTGTATTCTTCAATGGTCTAGATACTCATTTCTCATTATTTATACAGATTTCTTATTTTCCAAAAGCCGCATGTGGATAATTGTCTTCTTTTTCAATGTTGTGTCTCTCTCCATTGTTCCTAGGAGGTATTTTAATGCAGCCAATTGAACTTGAGTTAATTCTGCATATGTTGTTCCAGATTAGTTGCTTTCTACTGCTGATGTAGGCCTCTCATTATTCACTCACTGCCACATACTAAATGCTTTTTGACTGTTTTTAAGTCTTGTGTGAACACATTGTATTTATTACTCACTAGGAATTTACAGAAGAATGTGCCAGATGAAATTTTTACTGACCCAATTCCCTTTATAAATATTATACTTTTTTTATTAACTTGCACTGCTGTACGGCCAGTAATAAAAGAAAATTAAAATTTTATTTCTGGGGAATGGTGGTGGATTATTATATAGTATATGTATTTTTTTTTTTGGCAATTCTCAAATAATAAGGGATGGATACCTAAATAAAACCAAGCATCTGAGACCAAGGATTTCTGCTGCCAGCTTTGCCTCTGTTAAATTTACTTTAAAGGACGAGTATGCATAACAAAGGAATGCTAAGCTGAGTTCTAAAACCAAGATCTCTTCAGTGGTCAGAGGATAAAACATATAAATTTAATGAAATACCCACATATAGAAGCTGGGGGATGAAGTTAGATACTAATGTTCAAATATATTTCACACTAAATTACATCTGGATCATGTTGCTTTGTACTGAGAACTGGAGGTTTCTACTCCCTTTTTCCACCATCATACTAGGCAAAACCTTTCTGTAATTAAATACTTTCCTCATGTTATCATAGAGACTTTAAAGAACACTGAAGTGACAGTGAAGAACGGTGCACTCTTTTTATTAGCTTAGGTCTTAGAAATAAATTCCTTTGAGAATTAGTTGAAAGTGAATTTTGCCTGTATGAAGGAGCAGAGGTGGAATGTATTGAAATTCTTTACAATCGGAAATAAAATTCCAAAACTAGTCTTGCAATAAAGGACACTTCTTGCAAAAGGGTTAAAATCTCGGGGGGGGGGAGGTGAAGATATTTGGTTTTGGTTTTTTTTTTTACATGGCATTCCTGTTCTATATCTACCTAGATATAGGTATTATAATGAAGACAAAATATATTAAGTCATCATTAAGATTACAGAGACAACTTCTAAAATATGCCATTCATTTACCTCACATAAAGATAGATAGGAATGGATGGGGTTTCTCAAATTTTCCTCTGGGATGCTATGACAGTACTTGCCCCTGTTCATTATGGTAGCTGATTTCCACAATATATCTTAATTGGAGAAGAAAAAGTTTTTCTTGAAATGCATTTATTTGATTCAGAACTGAAATTATACTACATCAGAAAAAGAAGTGTACAATACTGAAATCCAACAACTACCTGTTTCAAGTTCCCCATATTTTTGAGTAAAACCTTTGCAACTTTTCCAAATGGCATAGGTTTAGGTTCTGCTGCAATGTATCTGGAGGTGTGACCAGAGAACCTATAGACACAAGGAAGGAAATTTTAGTTCCGGTGCAGAGCAGTGAAAATTCAGCAGCATGTATATCTGTGAAAAAACAAGAAGAGTCACAGTTGGAGAACAGCATTTCTGCATGCAAGCTTCTAAACAGTTTTACTGTAGGATAAAGGAATCAGAGCAACTGAGCCTGTTTCCAGTAGTGTCTTAAAACAAAGCTGATTGATTGGATCTGAAATAAGTTTTTGTGTACCTCCTGCCTTACACTTAATTAAACAAATAAAATAATTTTAAAAACATCCCTGGAAGCTTCATTGTTTCCATAGGAATGCATTATGATGAATTGCTCCATTCAGTCTGTTCGGTTGGCAAAGCTGAGACACAGAATTTGCTCAGTCATTTAATCAATCATTAATCGGTACCAAATATTTTAAAAAACCCTGTTTTGATTTACTCTGTATCACACTATTAAACGTCAGTAAGTTCTTTCCAAGAATGCAGTAGTCCTTATACTTGAGGTAGAATATAATTTATTCTTTTTTTGTTTTTTTTTCTTAAAGCTCTTTTTATTTTCTTATTTTTTTCTAGGAGAGAATCCCTGTTTATATAAGGAAATTCATTTGTAAGTGCAAAGATTCATTTTCTCAGTTTAAAACTGGTTAAACCTATGACTTTATAATCTGATGTCCTGCATAGAAAGTGGCCATTAGAATTTTACCTAGTGATTTTTATATTGAAGGGAGTTTTATTGCTTAGATATGTAAGGGAGCATTCCTAAGAATAATAAATGGTAGTGAAGCAAGACCAGATCTTTTAGAAAAAAAAAAACAGTCTTATTTTAAAAGCTCCAGCTTCTTTTTTTTTTTTTTTTTTTAAATTCTTATTACAACTGAATTTTGTTAGGTGGATTATTCCTGCAGTAAAAAACCTCTTACCACAAAAAAAGCAAACCAAAACATCCCCTGAACCAAAACACAGCTTATTCTGAGTTTGATTTTTATTTCCATTTCATATTACTACAATGTAGACAATAAATTAACATATAGCTATTTTAAGGATATTGAGCAGAAAGGAAAGTTCCTGCATCAGCTGAAAAAGTAATCAAGTTTGATGGATGTTGTTTATGTCTAACTAACAGCCCTAAAAGCATCTCATAATTTTGCAATAAGAAAATATTTCCTTGTCAAGAGACATTAACATCTGGCTTTTTGAAAAGTTTAATCATTACAATCTTTATCTGACAACTCAATGTACTATAGCTTGACAGATAACCAAGTGAAAGGCTTGAAAGGTCTCCAAATAAAGTCAATATTCCAAATGTAATGAAAAATGGTAAAGTGCAATACAATTGCAAATGTAAGCCCTGTAACTGGAAAACAAAACAAGACTTTTTTTTTAATAAATTTAGTGATATTAAGAGGAATATGTAGGGTTTGCCATATTTCAACCTCTTCTCTGCCTGTCTTTGATAAAGTTGCTATTTCTTCTTCATAGATTCAGACGTTTCAGTTGTTGGCTAGTGACCCTTGAAATATTTATTTCAAAATTAATAGGACTCAACATTAAAATAGAAAAGTTTCACAGTGACCTGAAATGCATCTGTGGACAAGATACATCCACAGGTCCTGTGCTAACTGACGTACAAAGTTTACAAGCCATTACCCATCTTATTTGAAAAGTCACAGCAGTGTGAAGTTCCTGCTAAAACTAGAAGAGCGGGAATATAACCCCCATTTCAAAAAAAGAGAAAAGGAAGACCCAGGGAACTACATAATGGTCAGTCTCATCTCAGTGCCCATCAAGATCATGGAGCTATTCACCAAAGCAGCAACTCGCCTGTTAGGTTAGAAATCGTAGAAGTCAGGCATGATTTGCACTTAGTGAAGACATGTTGGCTGTCACCAATCTCCCCCTTATTGTGCATGTGCCTTAGCATAGTTTCTAGGAGGATCTGCTTCATGATCTTGCCGGGAACTAAGGTGGGACTGACTGGCATGTAGTTCCCTGCGTCTTTCTGTTTTTTTCTTTTTAACAAAGGGGGTCATATTTACCCTTTGCCAGTCAGCAGGAAATTCACCTGACTGCCAAAGTTTATAAAATATGAAATACAAGGAGATATATATTTGAAAATATATTTGAAAATATGAAAGATAGGGAGAAAGAGTGTGTGTAATTCCAGGTTCATGGGGAAAGGGGTGGAAAAAGTGTCTGAATGGAGACTTTGAGATACCTGCCAGTGCATCTTTCTGTAATTGCAATTATGTTGGAAATAAAATCAATTATACACACACATACTATATACATAAAATTTAATATATTTATCTGTATTTTTAAAATTAGCTTTATGTCCATTAACTTTGACGCAAATCAGTGCAGCAATGCATAAAAAGTTAATTAAAATTATTGTTTCGTTAGAAGTCTGTGTGAAGAACACAGAATGTCCTGAACCTACTGCAATCAACTATGACACCTCATAAATAAATTGAAACAGTTAAATAAACTCATAATGATCCTCATTATTATTTTTTTTAAACTATACACACACACACGCTCTTAAAATTGGTTCCATGGAATGTGATTTCAGAATAAAACCTAACCAGACATTTTTATAAGAAGTTTGACTTGTGTTTACAAATAGATTCCTAATTCTGAGCCTCAAACAAATAATTTCTGTTCAGTTGTGTCCAGTGGCATGACATGAATTGAAATACAGGAGCTTCCATCTATATGTTAGGAAACTCTATTTTATGTAATTGTGACCTAGCATTACCACAGGTTACTCAGGGATATTATGGAGTCTCCATCCTTCTAAGATATTCAGAAACTGTCTGGATAGGGTCCTGGGCAACAGTCTGTAGGTGTCTTTGCTTGAGCAGGGAAGTTGGAAAAAATTACTTCCAATCTCAGCCATTCAATGATTCTGTGAAAGTCTTCACATGATCCTAGCCTTATTCTAGTGCAGCCTCTAGAACAGCAATAGTTGTTCATTTGGTCCTTTTAGTTCCGTTTATTTGTTGGATGGTTTAAATCTACTTTCAGGACTCCTGTTTTTCTAAAGTAACAGGATTCTTTGACGAGAATGTTTTTCTTTATAATTGCAACAAAAAAAAAAAAAAGAATTACTTTATATTGAAGTGGATTTCTTTATATATTGAAGCACCGTATTGAGATGCATTCAGTCTTGGCTTTACCCTTAGAAAGAAGCAAATCAATTGTCCAAGATGAACAGAAGCCCGTATATTCTTACACTTTCTAGATAGTTGTGTTAAGTAAGTCTAGACCAATTATTTTCTATTAATCTGTAGAAGGTGTTCAAATTGCAATGCCTGTTCTTCAGATTACAATAGATAGAATTTATTTCTGTTGGGACAAAAGGCAAACTGCCATTGGATTCAGTCTGCCAAATCAGAATTAAGACCAGATCATGGGCTTTAAGTTAAGCTTGAATGAAGTCCATGTGGATCCTGGAAGATTAAAGCATTAGTTGTGCTGTGTCACAGTAATTATGAGGAAAATAAAATAAATAAATAAATAAATGCTGCTATCTAATTTAGATGAAGTTTACTTATTTACAGGTTCTCAAAATACTCACTTTGATTTGGATGTAAGAGTGTTATTTAGGAAACTGAACCTTTTGCTAACATGGAGCACTATTTGTCTTAATTAAGGACTCTATCTGTCACGGTCCATTTTTCAACTTCTTAATATTCTAAGTCATAATACTTAATTTGTGAACTCAGTTTTCCAGTCAACTCCAGAGTAGGACTATTTTATGTTCTCAGTCCTTCTCTTCCATCTTTACTCATTTATTTTGAGCAAGTGTTTGATAAGATTATGTTTGATAAGATTGTCAACCTCATCTTCTTTCGTTTGTAGTAAAATGCTATATTTTTCATATGCATGAGTTTTCTGGTAAAATAACCTAGCATGAATGGGTTTTTTTGTATTTTTTTTTTCTATTTTTTCAATGATTCATCACATTTTGAAGCATCTATTTTTCAGTGTTTTCAAAAGATTTTTTTTCAGATAAATTTGTCTGTAGAAATGAGTGTCAAAAGGCTTCATTTCTGTGTTTTAACTGTCTGCTTTCTTTTTCTTTCCTACATTAGAACAACATCTTAAGGGAATTTAGATAACCCCTTATTCAAAGAGATACATATCTATCACTAATTGCTTCATTTGTGTAATGGAGAGAGTCAGATTTTGAAAGAGGCTTTTACTACAACCAAAATTTTGTTTAGTTTGCACCAATTTGAATTTTAAAATATTAATAGGATCATAGAATGGTTCATAGGAATCATGCTTGATTCCTTATTTCTAACATAAATGTGAAGACAGAAGAGAAATTTAATCTCTAGTATTTGTAGAAGGGTAGTTTTGATGCTCCTAGAAAGAGGCTCTAAATTCATAAAAGCATTCACTGTGTAGTGTTTTCACTGACTTGTCAGACACAAAGCTCACTAAAATGATCCAATCACTAAATCCTGACCTTTTCATTGATATTAATTCAGATTAGATATTTCAACCCTTTCATTTTTACAAATATAAACCATATGGATTGGAAGGAGAGGGAGAAATGGCCTGCATGCTTAACATAGGTTAAATGGTAACAGAGAATTTCTAATACAGAGAGTACAAAATCATACTTGTAAGTACTCCCTGTGGCTGAAGTAGAAAAAGTTGTCCGGATCTTATAGCAAGCAGTGCAAAGAGAGGCAGCTGTCAGAAACATAGCAGTTATTACAGCAGTTTTCAGATATTTTTTCAGGAAACAGTTTCTCAGGAAACAGTTTCTCAGGAATCATATTCTGGTGACTTGCTGTTGTTGAAGGTAGCTTCTGGAGAATTTTGCTTTGTCACCCCTAACAGGAAGCATTTTTTAGATTATAGAGGAAAGGGCTCCATTGTCTTCAACCAACACCTCTTTAATTGACAGACAGTCAGGGTGTCAAGCACAGATTCAGATCTAGCCTGCAGGCCTGTTAACTAACCAGTAGAAAAAAAATCTTACAGTGCAAAACGCAATTGTTGAGAAAGGCCCAGAAGCCCTGCTTAAAGTTGTGGGGGGCCTCTAGAGGCTGGTGACCAGGCACAAAATTTTGCAGCTGGCTGAAACATTTCTGGCATATGTGAGCTCTCAGTTCAGACACAGAATCCAGAGGTACTCCAGATCTTGGACTGAAAGTCCCTGGCACTTCTCCCTTGTGCCAGGGACAAAAATGGTCTCGCCTGTGGAGATGTGCTATTGCTGAGGTCCCCAGTCTTCACGTGAAGTAGCATAGATAAGGTGAGAAGAATGTAACATTATAGAGCCTCAGCGTAAATCCTGTGATGTGAGGAAGGATGAACTGCTAACAACTACTCTCAAAGGAGAAGGGGATGCAGACTAGAATATTATAACTTCAGGTAACAGAACAAAGTTTTCTTGCTCAGTTTCACTTCTGCAATTAAAGCATAGCTGTGGTAATCTGGGAGCAGCTAAAGAGGAGCAAAGCACGTCAGAGAAGATATCAGAGCCTGGGGACTGCTGTCATTCTTGATAACTTTAGTTGCTGAGGTCAAAGTTATCAGGCTCAAGGACTTGATGAAGTAAGACAAAACTAAAGTGAGCAACTATTCTCTCTCTCCATACCTAATTTGAGATTGTCTCCTTCAAAAGATAATTCAGTCTTTAGACTTTTCTTAACTCTTGCCTTTTGTTCTCCACATTCTGTACTGCCCAGTGTTGGCATTATTTTCCTAGGCTTAATCATGTTGCATAGCTGTTTGTGTTTTCTTTTAGCTGCTTCTGCTTTGTTTTGGTTTGGTTTTTTTTTTTTGTTGTTTTTTTTTTTTTTTTTTTTATGCTTAAAGAGCAATCCTTTTGTAGTTCTTGAGATTGCAATTATTTAATTCAAGCCATTAATTAACCTGGTTCTAGTCCTAGGCTTCTGTTTTGACACTACACCCATATTTTTAAGGTGTCTAATGTTGTCCCACAATTAAGCTGCACTTTGTAACAAGAGATGTGATAGTAAACTCTGTTTCACACTACATGTTGATAAAGAGCCTAACAGGCCAGTACTGTAGCCATGCACAGTGGTCATTAGGCATAGTTAGTATGAGACATGAGGCAATCTCCTAGCAATGCCACTAATATATTTACTGGACCATTAGGTAAAAAAATGTCTAGATATTATTCACCAGTTATGCTGCATTTGTGTCTCTGAGTTCAAAACAAGCTGACAATGCTCTAGTCATTATTATTACAAGTTAATATTTTTAATCCTTCTTAATATGCTTTTATAAGTGAAATAGTCCTCTGTTTTGGCATATCACTTGACAGTTCCAGGCATCTGCTATTGTTTCTTTTAGCTCTGAGGGATGCCCTTATCTGTACAATCACCTACTGTGATTCTCAATTATTTTCTTTAAAGTTACCATGGAAAATTGCAACATCTAGTGATTCACCTAAAGCTGGCTTATGTCTTATGAACTATGTATGTCCTGGAGTAAGCAGAAAGCAACAACATGGTATTCAAAAAAATAATTCCTCCTTTTATTCATGATTTTTAACCACCTAGAGATGTATAAGATACAGAATAAAATGCACAATCATTATACAAAAAAATAGATATTTTCAATAGCAATAATTTTCAGTTTATTTGTTTTGGATTATTTGTTTTGTTGGCTTGGGGATTTCTTTTTCCCCTTTTTTAGAGGATTACAGCACTAGAGATTATGACAAGAGAATCCATATGGAAAAATCAAAACAAACCAACCAACAACAAGATAAAAATACACCAAAAATCCCAAACAACTTCACAGATACTTATTATGAGAAGAAAATATACTGCTGAGCGCAGAAGTTAATTTCAGATTGTGGGTATCTCATGATATGTTTTGCTTTTTCCTTAAGAAGCAAATTGCCATGTATGTTAAAACACAGGGAACACTTTTCTGATGAAAATAATCATAGCAGGTTTGGGATTCATTTATTCTTAAAAACTCTTCACTGAAGTTCCTAATGAAATGACAGTTCAAAGATAGTACTCTTGAACTACTGAAGCCCTGAGAGGGATGCTTTCTTTCAGTTGCTCAAAGAAGAAAATTTCAACATAGTTCCTCGAATTTAAAGAACCAAGTAACTTTAAGTTCAGTAAATTCTCCTTTAGGAAGTTTGGGTAACTCCCTACTATGGGTCTGATGAGAGACTTGAGATTGACAATTTCTAGCTCATCGCTGTCATCCACACAGAGGAATAACCACCCCTCGGCTTGGAAAAATACAAGTAGTTGTATTTGACACTATGATCCTCTGCGCTGTGAGAAATTTTTTGTAATAGGGAGAGAAGTTTTAGGTCACAAATTCCCTGAGAAAGGTTGGTCTAGGAATTTAGTAAATATTCATTTTAATTTTGTTAAGAGAGATAGAGTCTAACCCTGACTCACTGGCATCACATATGTCTCTCCAGAACTTTTCTCTTTGCATTATGCAGTATAAAGATATCTTCCCGGACCCTGAAAAGTTTAGTACTGCTGGTTTTCAGCCCTACAGCATTGCTTAGTGCCCATTTCAGTCCTGAGTTCTGGGGTTTTGATTTTCTAAAGTTAGTGCTCCCACTATAACAGAACTTCACAGGTATTTGGCTCTTTAATGGAAATTCTGGAAGCATGGACTTTTCTGAGGCAATCAGGGATATCTTGTAAAAAATGCAATGTGGAGTTTTGCTGTAACTTAAGACAGATATGCTAGCTTGGTGCTATATCACAGTTTAATATTCAGTATTGACTTACAATATTGTATTGGGAAAAGGAAAAATAATATGGTGATGTAGAGAACACACTAATATAAATGAGATTATGTAAGACACAATAAAGTGTTCTGATTTTCCCATATCTATGCACAACTGATGCATGTTTTGGAATGAAAACCTAAGAAATTTTTAGATGTTATCTTTATATTGAACTGACATGCTAATCAGCTGCAGCACCTAAGTTTGGTTTTCTTTATTCCATACTGCATATATATTTTGAAAAGTACAGTCATAAGTGTTCAAAATCTATGACAACATTTTTATAAATACTGATTTTAAGGAAAAAGAAAGCTATTATACATATTTTTTCTGTGTATTGGGAGCCTCACTGAAACATACATGTGTGTTTAACATAATGAAGTGAAAACAGACTTTCCTAGAGAAGACTTCATTTTCTCTCATGTTCGGTAGCCAACAGTTTATAGGGTGCAGTTTCATAATTTCTGATGCTTGCTGGATTCTTGAAAAGAGTAATATTGTCCTCAGGAAAACGTCTCAACAACATCAAAATCTTTTGCTGAGCCAAAGAATTATCCAAAAGACATTCAGTTTTACTGTTGTCTTTCATTATGATGACTAATCTTTCTATGATTGATCCTGATTCTTCTGTGTCTGCTTTCTATTTGTCCTCACATATACTGCCCTTGAGTGCAGATTAGTCTTTTCACACAATTGTCAATTTTCTATATCCATATTTATTCTCATTGTGTTGTCTGATTCAACTCCACCCTCTCAAGATCAAGGCATGAATGTTGGACAATAATGCTGATGTTTTGCATAAACTGTGCTAATTTCACACAATCCCTACCCCACTTGAGATAACTGTAATGAGAGGATACAGTTGCACAGCAAAACCACCTGATAACAGACAACAGATGATACATCTAGATTTGTCAAGCCTTTGATGTGTTATTATTTGAAAGCCACATAAGAAAAGATTCATGAAAGACATACAGCTCATGGATTTCCATCTGCATGTCTCACAAACTCTGACCAAGGAATACAGAGCAATAAATTGCTTATGCTGCAATGCCTCTCAAAAATCAAAGCCTGTGTAATGCATATTCTACTATCTCTAGAATGCTGTCCTTTTCTTTTGTTGGAGGTATATACAATACACCTCACCTACCTTTATGTCTGTTAATGATTTCTCTCTCGAATATGGTCATATTGTATTCGTATCAGGACAGAGTGTCTTCATACATGCTGATTATTTTAAGGGCTGCCCATTACTGAATGGGATTCCTGTTTTTGTTTTGTTTTGTTTTGTTTTTTTTCCCTGTATAGCAAGTTAATTAGTTTTTGTGATTTTAAAGGTAATCTTCAGCAACATACAAGTCATTAATCTCTTGAACCTACTGCTTTGAGACCAATGTAGCTGTAAATAGGCAGTTAAAGCAATTAAAAAACAGGGCTATTGGCCAGAGAGTTCAGGTTAGGAAAAAATCTCTTCTGGTTGATTTTTAAGTTCATATTGCTTTGAATGCTGAAATAAAAACTTGAACTGCCATAATTCATAAAAGATGGATTGGTAAAACATGGCTATTGGAGGAAGATTAGGAGAATTACTTGTTCCTTGGCAAAGGGTTACACAGCAAACTAATTAATGAGTATTAATTAAAATGCTGTATTCTGGTTAGTGGTTGCATTTACTGAATATAATTTGTGCAGGTTTTTCAGGCACTCTGCACTAAATACACAGAAAAATAACAGAAAAGTGGATGATACTAAGTGCATAAAAAAATTACATAATTGTTAATGCAATAGACTTACATGAAAGGTTTTAGAGTTAATTAACTGTGCTGTACTTTTAGCTAGTACAAAGCAGAGGCAATGCTGTCTTAATGTTCTCTACCTCAATTTCTAAATATATGCAAAACCCACAGTTTTAAACTTTTTTTCATGAATTCACCAAAATAATCTATCATGTCAACCAAGTCCATTCTAAACCTCTGCTTATATAGTCAACAAATTATTTTAAATAATTCGTAATATTCATAAAGGTAATACCCTATAATAGAAGTACACAAAACATTGGAATTGGAGTTCCTGCCTTCATAGGCCCATACCACACTACAATAGATGGGTGTTTTGTTTTTATATCAGAGTGAGAGAGCTACATGTTGCATTTATCTTCTTGTCATACTTCTCTTTTTTCTGTTTTGATACCTGGTTTATAGTCTATTCTTTATTTATGGAAATGTATGCCAAAACATTTTCTATTTAAAAACATGCATGGCTTAATTTTCACTGTCAGTTTGCTAGGAACTCACCTTCTTCAAGACAAGCTTGTATTCATTTGATAGCTTTTGACATAAAAATACATAAAGAACCTTCTATTTCCCTGTAGTAAAAAAGAGAAATCTATGTAGGTGGAAAATACTTGGATTTTACTTCCTATCTTGTTTTTCAAAAAAGGACTCAAAGAACATATGCAAAAGACAGATGTAATTCCTTAACTTGTGGAAATAGAAGTAATCTCATTACACGACTAATGAGGTTATGGAAACAAACGCTTGCCTCCTGCTTTTGTTTTCATCCTGCTAAAATAAAAATGTCTTAAGATTAAAAGAAAAAATATTTTTGTTACTTCCTTTCATAAATAATTTTTGGTTTCTCATTCATTAATTGGATTCTCTGCACTTGCTAAATTCTACATTACATGTGTTGTACATCTGTAATCATTCAGGACTGAATGAAAAGATTAGTGGCATTGTGGCCAAATTGTTTGCACCAATTTTCACTGGCCAGATGGACCTTCTGTGATAGCAGATATCATGGCCATACTTCTCATGCAAGTATAGCACATTCAAAAATCACTCATTCAGCATTTCACTGGGTATGGAAACAAAACTGAATCAGAACCAGGAGAGTTTGGAGAGCATAACACCTTTACCATCCTTCAGTTGTGTTGTGGTTTCAGGCGTAAATCAATCTGCCTGCCCACTCACTTCTCCCACCTTCTTCCCCCTCCACTTCAAGGAGGGGAAAATGGGAAGAAGAACCAAAAGAATGCAACTCCCACGGGTTGAGATAAGAACCATTCAGTAACTAAGGTATAACACAAATCACCACTGCTGCCACCAATAACAACAATGACCAGAGAAAAACAAGGGAAGAAAACAGAGCCGCTCACCACTCGACGACCGAGCTGTGTGTCATAGGTTCAGCAGCAGCAGCCATTTTTTTCTTTTTCATAGTAGCTGGTGAGCACTGTGTTTTGGATTTTCAGCTTGGGAACAGTGCTAATAGCACCAGTGTTTATAGTTATGGCTTGGAATGTTTAGGTTGGCTAAGGACTTTCTGAGTTTCATGCTCTGCCAGGGAGGAGGGGAGCCTGGAAGAAGCTGTGAGGAAGCAGAGACAGGGCACCTGACCAAAACTGACCAAAGAGGTATTCCATGCCACAGCACTTCATGTCCAGGATGTAGAGATGGAGAGCAGAGACCCGGAAAGATGGTGGTGCAGGGGGGTGCACAGCATGGCTGGGATTTGGTATGAGGTGTTGAGGTGCACTGCATAGTTGAGCTTCTTATCAGTTGATTGAGGGGGGGCACTGCGTGGTGTGGTGTGGTATCAGGTGAAGATCCATTGTATTCTCTTTCCTTGTGTTTTCTCTTGTATTATTGGTGGTAGCAGTAGTGATTTAAGTTATACCTCAGTTACTAAACTGTTCTTATCTCAGCCTGTGGGAGTTGCATTCTTTTGGTCCTCCTCCCCATCCCCCCAGGGCTGAGGAAGAAAGAGAGGGGAGTGAGTGAGAGAGCGACTGCATGAGTTTGAGAGCCTCAAACCACGACATTGTAAACTGAACTCTTCCGGGTTCCTGCCTCCAGAAGTAAAACTGGGCATGACGTACTGTGGTATGGAATACCTCTTCGATCAGTTTGGGTCAGGTGCCCTGTTTCTTCTTCCTCCTGGCTTCCCCTCCTCCCTGGCAGAGCATGAGACACAGAAAGTCCTTGGTGAAACCAAAACATTCTAAACTGCAACTATAAACACTGGTGTTATCAGCACTGTTCCCAAGGTGAAAATCTAAAACACAGTGCTACACCAGCTACTACTTTAAGGGGAAAAATGACTGCTGCTGCTGAACCCATGACAAGTAGTGAAGAAACAAAAGGTTATAATGGCAAGCACATTGGTCTTGAATGCCAGGTGAGTGGTTGAACTCTATTCTAACACCTATGAAATAGCTATCTTGCTTATATATTACAAAAAAAAAAAGAAAGGTTCTAAA
Organism: Forpus xanthops; assembly: GCA_032466535.1. NCBI lineage: Eukaryota > Metazoa > Chordata > Aves > Psittaciformes > Psittacidae > Forpus > Forpus xanthops. The sequence goes on along the minus strand of JASSUY010018232.1, from coordinate 12,915 downwards.
AGAGTGCATGGTGCTATGTTACAAGCTAATAAACATCAAGAAAAAATGTTCAGCTGATTCATTAGGTTGATTTTTTCATTTTAACCTTGGAAGGTCATAAAAAAAGCAGTATTCCAGCTGGAAGAGTCAGCACTTCCAATGAATTGAATATCAACAATAATTTTAAGTAAGATGACATTACACCATAAAAAAAAAAATACTGAAAGAGCTAAGTTTTTTAGATAAAAAGGAGTCTTATACAAAAAAAGCCACCATTGGAATTGACACTTTAAAACTCTTCTTGAAGTATTTTGGTTGTCTTTATTAGTTTGTTTCTTTTAAGCTTAGGAGTATGGCTCCTGAATATGTTTTTCAATTACTACTCCTCACCTGTAACTGTCAGGCTATTTTTTTTTTCCCACGTTTGGATGTCTCTGGATTAATTCAAACTTCCCCATTCTTTCGCATCCATCTGGTAAAAATACTAAGACGTTATCATTAATTAGAATTGAAAATGGGGCTACCAAAATAATGAAAAAGGATGTCACTGCAGTTCGAACATTTATCTGTGTCATGGGTTCAGCAGCAGCAATCATTTTTCTCTTTTTCATTGTAGCTGGTGCAGCACTGTGTTTTTTGATTTTTGGCTTGGGAACAGTGCTGATAACATCAGTGTTTATAGTTATGGCTTAGAATGTTTAGGCTGGCCAAGGAATTTCTGAGTTTCATGCTCTGCCAGGGACGAGGGGAAGCCGGGAGGAGGCCGGGAGGAAGCAGAGACAAGGCACCTGACCCAAACTGATCAAAGAGGTTTTCCATACCACAGCATATCATGCCCAGAATGTAAAACGGGGAGCAGTGACCCGGAACGGTGGGGGGTGCCTTGTGTGTTCGAGCTTGATATTAAGTGATGGGGGTGCACTGCTTGGTTGGTTGGGTGGAAATTAGTTGGTGAGCTCTTGTATCCTTTCCTTGGTTTTGCCTTGTCATTATTACTACTGGTGGTAGCAGTAGTGATCTGTGTTATACCTTAGTTACTAAACTATTCTTATCTCAACCTGTGGGAGTTGCATTTTTTCTGTTCTCCTCCCCATCCCTCCAGGACTGGGGAAGAAAGAGAGGAGTGAGTGAAAGAGCAAAACTGTGTGGCATGAGGGCCTTAAGCCACGAAAATCTTAAAAAAAAAAAAAAATGGGGGGAGGGGGGTGTGGAGCATGAAAAGGAGTGCTGCTTTTTTCAACAAATTATTTGTTCTGTGCTGCACTAGCATTTACTCTAGCCTTGGAAATGATCCAGTTCCCTCTTCTACGTCCCTTTTTTCTGGGCATCCTCAATATTATGAAGAGTCTAAAGCTTTTCAAGTTACCTGAACAACACAGCAATCTAAATCTAATAGTCATATATGACCTAAGAATTTAAACATCATTAGAGGTTAATTTTTTCAAGTCCTAGTATCATCTATAAAAATGAGTGTCATAACTTATAAAATTTCTATCTAGGTTTGTTTTTTTAATTATTCTTACTATTCTTAACTTCCAAACAGAGAAGAATATTGATTCTTCATTAAAGAAATATATTAGTAATTCTGAAATGCTCAGATCATAGAATCAGCTAGGTTGGAAAAGAACTTTAAGTTCATCAAGTCAAACCATTACTTCAGGACTGCCAAGACCACCAATAAAGCATATCACTGACAGCCTAATCTACATGCTTTTAAGCACTTCCAGGGATGGTGACTCCACCACTTCCCTGGGTAGTCTGTTCCAATACCTCATCACCCTCTCTGTGAACAAATTTTTTCTAACAGTTAAGCTAAATCTCCCCTAGCTTAGCTTGAGTCCATTACCTTTTGTCCTGCTGTTTGTTCCCTGGGAGAAGAGACTCACATCCACCTCACTGCAACCTCCTTTCAGGCAGTTGTAGAAAGTGATAAGGTTCCCCTTGAGCCTTCACTTCTCTGGAGTAAAAAACCCAGTTTCCTCAGTCATTCCTCATCAGACTTGTGCTCCAGATCCTTCAACAATTTTGTTGCTCTTTTCTCAATGTCTCTCTTGTACACTGCCCTAGTTTCCAGTAGAAGATGGAGGCTCTCCTTGGCCCTGCTTTTATCTCTAATATATTTGTAAAAGTACTTTTTATGATGTTTTATGCAGACTTAGTTCCATCTGTGCTTTTGCCTTTTTAACTTTCTCTCTACATAACCTGGCAACATTCTTGTTATTATCTTCCACAGGTGATAGATTTTTTTTTTTTATTTATTTCCTGAGTTCAAGCAGTATCTCCCTGTTCAGCCAGGTTTGTGTTCTTTCCTGCCAGTCTGACTTTTGGCACATAGGGAACATCTACTCCTGCTCCTTAAGGATTTAATTCTTGAAGGGTGTTCTTCAATAGTGTTTCCCAAGGAATTCTGACAACCGACATCCTAAAGAGGCCAAAGTCAGCTCTCCAGAAGTCAAAGGTGGAAGTTTAGATGACGTTTTTACTGACTTCTTCAAGGATAGAAAATTCAATCATTTTGTGATCATTTTCCCCAAGATGGCCTCCAACCATAAACATTACCCACCAGTCGCCTGTTTGCAAACAGCAAATCTAGTCAAGCATCTCCAGTAATTGGCTCACTAACCAGCTGTGCTAGAAATTTATTTTCCAACCCCCCAAAAAAACCTCCTGGATTGTTTCTTCTGTGCTGTGTTGTACTTCTGACAGACATCTGGTAGGTTGAAGTCCCTCAGAAGAACAAGAGCAAGAGATTGTGAAACTTCTCACAGTTTTTTTGAAGAATGCTTTATCCATAGCATCATCCTGGCTGGATAGTCTATAACAGACTCCTACAAGCATATCTGCTTGGTTGGCCTTCTCCCTGGTCTTCACTCACAAGCATTCAGTCTTCGCACTCACAACACTGAGTTCAAGGGAGTTGATGTACTCCTTAGCATACAGTGCAACCCCACCACCTCTTTTTACTTGCCTATCCCTTCTGAAGAGCCTGCTGTGGTAATAGTTTTTTTTAGATACATTGTAAAGACATATCCTTCCTTGATACATTGGTGGTTGGCAGAGAGGATGCACAGCCAAGGAGCAGTTCTAGCCAACTATGCTACCTGTCATGTAGCTTAATAATCTTAATCCAGAAAAGTAGCAGAAACTCATTGCAGGGGAATTTGAACTAGGTAATCTTAAGGTCCTTTCCAGCCCTAACTATTTTATGTTCCATTAAATATGTGCTTCTTTGTAATGTGACCACTCACGTTTTCAATACAATCAATTTAATTTCTATTCTAATTAATTATTGCTCTGAAAAACATTTAAGTACATTGATTGATGCCCTAAAGGAGCAAGTGCTCAACCTTCCTGTAGATCTCTTATGTTCCCATTGTGAAAGTTGTTCTGGGTTTCTACTGAGCAAGGTAAAAGCTGCAGAACAATGGTGATGTATATTCTTTTCCATAAATTCGTAATATTTTTTCCTGTTGTTTTGTTTAGACTGTAGTTTATTTCAGTTTTACTTCATAAAGTTATCTGTATTTTACTTAAGAACAGAAACTAAAGACAAAGTAACAATAACATAAAAATCCTTTTTAAAAATAACTCTTTTCTCTACGTGGAGCAGACTTCTTTATTTCTTTTCTTTTTTTCCAGTGCAGTAACTTCACTTCTAAGAGTATCTAGCAACAGATTATATTAATGGTATTTTCAGGCTGAGATTGAGATAGTTTGGTCTATTACTGTTCATTGTCAATATTTTATCCAAAAACAGCAGGATAAACTCTGCCTGTCGCTAATGCTCAATTTATATCACTTTGTGTCTTTATTTCAGCAGGAGAATGTGCTAGATGAGATACTGAAAACAGATGTATAACATCAGATGGAAAAATGCTGCTTCATGTTGAATTTCTGTGGGCAGCTGGCATTATATCTTTTAAATGTCTCTTTATGCTTGCCAGAATAGCATAATAGTCAATTCACTCCTCAATAACAAGCTGGCTGTTCTTGGTAAACAGAAAGGTGTTACAGCTATTTCTCATTCTGTAACACGGGCTTTTCAGTTCATCCATTAATTTCACATTTGAATTAAAATCTAAACAAGTGAAGAAAAAAATATCCAGAGTAAGTCGTGCACAAATACTGAAAATAGGAAAAGTTGAAGAAACAATTCTTGCTTGCAGTACATTAAACAGATTGCAGTTCTTTGTTTGCTTGTTTTCCTTGTTTGTTTTTGTTTTTGTTTTTGTTTTCCTTGAATTACTTTGTGTACTTCTAGTAGAGCATTCTTTCAGGGCCGCTTATCCTTGAAGATGCCTTAACATTATGCACATACATACAATGCACTAGCACCCTTTCTGTGACTGGCTAGAAACCATGATTGTAAAACCATGTGTCCTGCCAGTTTGTCAGCTTCCCTGAAAATGCTGCTGATGTCAGTAACTCTTAGCTTAGACCACTGGGGACCATGAGAGAACTGATCTGGAATGAGGTGTTAGTTTCAGTGTCAACACGTGCTACGTGATGTGGAAAACACACAATGCTGCAGAAATGCTGGCATTCTTGCCAAAGGATGCCACTTCAATAAGAAACTGAGCAAAGTAATAAATGAAAACTTGAAAACTCCTCTGAGAAATACCAGTTATGTATACAAAACATTGAGCTCAGGACATTTTTGAGCCCTAAATAGATGCCAGCTTGAAGATTGGCCAATGGTATATAATTTAAATGGGTATAATATACGCTGGCCCCTTATAGCTTTTATCTGAGTATTGCCTTTTGCTGACCATCTTATGTCATTAGCAGTACTGAACACGTAAGCAGGTGGTTTAAGTGACGCATGTAAAAAAAAAATTAATAATGCATCATCCACAATGTCATTTTATCATGTTTTCCTGTGGTATGAGTTATAAAACAAAGCTAAAAGTATTACACTTTTAAGCTTTTTAGGAACTTGTGGGGTTAATATTCTCCCTGAGTGAGAATAATGCATTTTTAAAGAACACTCAGTAGAACTGGTTTTGTGTTAGAAATAAAAATATGTTTTAAATAATTATTTTTTTTCAAAATGTCATTGATCCCTTTCTTTGATCTAAATAAATATTTGTTTGAATCACATAGAAAGCCCTGTACTGAACTGATGAAAACAATTTTGCATTTCAGGTAATTAAAATTGCTTACGTAGAACTATGCTGAACTGACACATATTGGACAAAGATCAAAACCTGACTTAATATATCAAAACATGACATTTTCTTCTTCTTTGCTTAACCCAGATTTTAGTGGGGAGCTTATCATTAATATAAATTAAATAGAAAAACTTACTGATTTCAGTAAACATAAACGTATTTTCCATGGTAGGATGCCTTTTCAAGTCTTTACTAAAAGATATTTTGGGGATTCATTATCTTTTCAGCTAGCAGTAATAAAATAATAAATAGTATAATGAAAAGTTTTGTTTAACGTCTTCATAATTTTTAATATAGAAATTATATGCATATGCAGTGTTGCCAAACAAACATAAACTATAATTATTTGTCTTACAAACAAAGCCTAATGGTTGCCCAAGCCATCTAGAACTTAAAAGTGTACAAATATTCTCTGCAAATATGTGAAAATATTTCTGTGTCTGATTAAAGGGTTCACTTGTTGAGGTGTTGGCAGTGGAGAAGCTGCATAGATGGCCTGAGAGAAGAGCAGGGTCTGCCTGAGCTGGATGTGGTCAGTCCTAGCTGTTCTCAGCTGGTTCCAGACACTTTCAACGAGGTCTGCAATGACCTCACTGTTGCCACAGCTGAGCCCACATCAGCCACACTGCTGGCACGTCTGAGAAAACGAGTTTAAGAAAGCGCAAAACGCTGCACATCAGAGTGAGGAAAAAGGTGTGGCACTCAGATAAGAGAAGAAGGAGGAGAGGGACATATTGCAGGTTCTGGAGCAGAGATTCCTGTGCAGTCCATGGAGAGCCCACGGAGAAGCAGGATTACCTTGAAGGATTCTAGCATGTGGGGAGGACCTATGCTGGAGCTTGGATAAAAAAGCGTGGCAAAGAGCTGATACAGACTGACACACACACCCCACACAACCCCAACCTCACTCCCTGTACTGTTTAAGGAGAGGAGGTATAGAAGCTGGGAATAATGGAGTGAAGTGAAGCCTCTAGGGGGGGAAAAAAAGTTTGGAGTGTGTAGAAGTTGGGCTTATTGGGGTTTTTTGTTTGTTTTTCTCTGTCCAAACCAATTTTGATTGTCAATGAATTTAATTTATCCTAAATCAATTCTGTTTTGCTCATGAAGGTAACTGATAAATGATCTCCCCATGCCCATGGCAGAGGGATTGGAGCTAAATGATCTTAAGGTCCTTTCCAACCCTAACTATTCTATGATTCTATGATCTTTATCTCAACCTACAAGTTTTTTCGTCCTTATTTTCTCCCCTTGTCCTAATGAGGAGAGGAAATGAGAGGGGCTGGGTGAACATCTGAGAGACATCCAAGGTCAACCCACTGTTTTTACAATGCAAAAATAAATATTCCAAAGAATGGAGACTCATGGTGTTGTTACTGGTTTGTTGTTTAAAAATAAAGTAATATACACAAACGACCTTTCTCTGACATTGCATCATTTTCATATTTGAATTTATCTGTTTAATTTAACAACATTTTCTTTGAGGATAAAGTATAGAAGTAGTGAATTGTTACATAAATTTTATTGCTGGAAGCAGAAAGACCCTTAGATCTGTAAATAATTGTGGCTTCTTTGACAGTCACTGATTACTCCTCTGAAGTTTATAGTGATTAGGAACTAATTTGTTCTGTTTCCTTTGGTATTTCTTTGCATCTGTGAATAGGTTATGTACTTTTTGTGGTAAGTTTAGGCCATAGGCAGTTTCATTAACTTTGTTTCTTTTGCTATACTTAATGCTTTTAGCTCTACTGACATGAAAAGAAAAGCAAGTACAGAAATAAATATTCCTCGTACAAATGTTTGCAGAATTTTAAAATATTATTATATAAACATTATTTACGAAAACCTCCCCAAAACTAATTAACCCTTATAATCATTGTTATTTAAAAATATGCTTGATTTTCTAATTTAAGCCAGGACTTTTACTATATGTTTTTTTATCTTTCCCTGTAATCTGCTCTGTGAGCACAAGGCAATTTCAAATGTTTTGCAATTTCATATAGCATTTTTCAATCAGGTAGAACATGTATCAGTCCTGCATTAACCTCACTAAGCTGTTCTGTTGCTAGTAGACTGCCCATGCAGGTGTATGGGAGAAAGAAATAAAGGCCAAATTCAACACAACTGAAGTAAAAGGAAGAATTACAGTTTATTTCAGTGAGAAAGCTGAGTCTACAACTGATTCTCATGCATGAACATAGTTTGCAATAATACTTGTGTATGTGGGTATAATCATGCAATATTCTGGTTTCTGTAATTTCTGTAGCACAATTACTTCATCTACCTTTATCTGCTTATTTCAGGTAAATCATGTCTCTGTCCTTTATGAGAGATGCAGCTGGAAAAGAGTGATGTTAAAACAACTCAGAAAAAATTAATATAATTGTAAATAAAAAATAATTCTATTTTGGAAGCAGATGTTTTCATGAATATTTATACATGTGTCATTTTCAGCTTTTTTATTGATATTATAACCTTTGGAGAAGAGAATTTACTGCTCATCTTTATGATTTATTACTATACATTTGTTCCTTATGGTCTTGGACCAGACATTCAGTACCCATATTAATGTGTGATGACTAAATTCTTATTTAAAAAAAAAAAGTATAGCAACTATAATTGCTAAGAGCTTCAGAGCTGACCAAGCGGAAGGCCTTTACAGTATCTGGCACTAGAATATAAATTTTTTACTGCAATAAATTCAGATCGGGCTCACATCTTTCTGTCTTCAGAAAGAAGTGCAAGACTTCTCTGTACATTGCTGGTTTTATGTGTGAGCAATAGCTCGGCAGTACATGGTCCAGGGTTGTCCAGTCATCCTCAAGCACATCCCTCTCACTATTAGAATCAGGGGGACACAACCTGTGTTTGACCACCACCTCCAGAGCAGTGTTGTTAAGCTTAATGCTTTCCAGCCTTCCCCTGGCAGTATCATTGGTGCCAACATGGAAGAGTAATAAGTGATAACAGTTTAAGAGTCAAACTAGCCACAGCAATCTCTTCACTACTTCCTGATTGTGAGCCCTGGGTAAGAAGTAAATGTCACTGTATGAAAGGCTGGGTTGGAAAATGGCATTCTCTCTCCACTGCAGTCTCCCACTATTAATCCTTGCTGTTTCCCCCACGCCACCAGTGCCCCTGGGTGGCTCAGACTTGGCTGACACAGATGCTCCATTCAACTGCCCTCTCAGTTTTTCATCAGCTTGTTGTCAAGAAAAACTCAGGTTCTTCATTTGAAAATAAAACCTTCTATTTATAATTTTTTGAGACCTTATTACCCAAGTCTTCTTTGATGATCAGGGTAAGTGCTACTTGACAACAACTAAAATGTTGGTATGTTATCAGCATTATTCTCAGACTAAATCTAAAACACAGCACTCTACCAGGTGTTAAGAAGAAAGTTATCTGTGTCTCAGCCAAAAGAAGGACATATGTTAACTTTCAACAGTTTTCAACTGGCAGAGCATTTCCAGAAGGTCAAGGAGCTGATCCTTGCTTGCCACTGTTGATGCTACATCTGGAATGCTGTACCTAAGTGCTGGGCATGAGGATATGCTGACAGAGCTGGCACTGTCCAGCCTGGAGAAGGAGCAAATTGGGGAGATCTCATTCATGTGTACAAATACCCAGTGTGAGGGCATAAGAGAAACAGGGCCAAACTCTTTCAGTGGTGTCCAATAACAGGACATGAGCCAGTGGATTCAAACTGAAATACAGGAAATTTGATTTAAACATAAGAAATTTTATTTATTTGCTTACTTATTACTATGACATGGATCAAACACTGGAAAAGATTGCATAGAGAAGGTCTGGACTCACCATCCTTGGAGATATTAAAAACCCTACTGAACCTAAATCTGGGCAACCTGCTCTAGCTTGCTCTTTCAGATCAGGCAATTGGAATGGATGACTTCCAGAGGTGCCTTCCAACATCAGCAATTCTGTGTTTCTGTGATAATGTTTAAGTTGTGCATAAGACTTGGATTTAAACAATTTAAACAGTGTCAGAATAGCATTTGTTATTTTTCTCTTTCTTCCTTCCCTAAAAGTTTCCAACGTTTTGTCTGACTTTTGAGATGACCTCTTTGTGGGCCTGCCTATCACATTGCTAATATCACTCCTGTTTTCAATGCTGCAGTAGAGGTATCACCTTAAGAAGCATAAATCTTAAGATTCAAACTGTTATAATAAAGCCTTTTTTTTCAGGCAAACATATGAAATGTAAAATCCTTCTGACATTTGCCTATTTAAATGCATAGGCATAGATACAGCTACTCTTCTTAAACCAAGGAGAGTACTTTTTTGCTAGCACTTCTTAGAATGAAGAAGTGTGATTAATAACCAAGTACTGTTAATTAGCAGCCTGTCTTGTACTCTACGCCTGAGGGTCTGGTTGTTTAAATTACTGGTTCCCTGCAGTGCCATATAAACATAAGTTCATTGTTCTCAATTTTCTTTTACAATTTCCCTTTTGTCAAGAAATAGGTTGGCATATAACATCTGAGTTCTCCCACATTTGTGTTTTCTCATTCGAGAGTGTGGGCCAGCATAACAGCAGAATAGAGAGAATAGAAATTCTCTCTATTTCTAGCAGAAACTAGAGTCTCTGATTATTTTCACATCCAGGTAAGTTTACATGAGACATAACAAAGAAATAAAGGACCACAATAGAGTAAAATATTAGTGGAAACCAGAGCTTAATACGTCAGTATTTGATTGATATAAGCTGATATAGACTTCATGAAAATTTTGGAAAAACTAATCTCTTCTAACAGCAAGGACAGATCACTGAGTGCTTGATCTTCCTTTTTTTGGGCTTGCGCTAGTTATTTTTTTTTGGCTTTTGTGTTTTTTTGGGGGGAAAGAGGTAGAAGAATATTTGCATGTTTTGCAATTAGTATTTTAAAACTGATGAAGTTTTACTAGAAATCTTGTCCTATTGCTGTAAGCACTTACTATTAAATGGATCAAGTGTGAATGAATTTATAATGCTGCAGTTTCAAAGTGCAGATAGAACTTGCCATTACCTTTTGGTGTCCTGAAAACTGCTATGATCCTTGAGTATACTGATAAGCTACTGATGTATTTGTGCACTTACAAGTCCCTGACTCCAGCTTGCACAATCTAATGTTTACATCAAACTGTCTCTAGGGTATGCATAAATGTCAGAAAAACCTTTTATACTTGCATTGGCTTAGGTTAATTTTCCAAATACTATCTCAGACATGAATAATACTTACAGCACTATTTTTCATATACATAGCCCCACATAATGGTGGCACAACTTTAGTCAATTTAGGCAGAGACAATACACGTATCTTGAGAAGAGGTAAAATGGCACTATATAAAATGATACTATATAGGGGTGGGCACAGTTTTTTGAAGATTATTAATTGAAAAGTATATTTTGAATGAACAAAGCTATTAATAAATATAGATAAAGTGTAGTCATTAATTTTACATGAGAAAAGAGGTTTTTATGTCAAATGTTGAATTTCAGCATTTTCTAAATGAAACACCCACTTTCATTTCAGTAGTGTTTTCATTTTTTAATTGATGAAAAAGAAAATGAAGAAAAGTCAATTAAACCTAAAATTAAATGAAGCGTTTAATTATATGTCGAATTGAAAATATAGTCAATGAAAACGTTTCTTGGTCCAGAATTCTTAGAAGAGCCTCACTTCTGAAGCTAATTTTATCCTTGTCATCTTATGTTGATCTTAATATCCTTGTTCTACTTTAAAAGAATATTATGTGTTTTGGAAGATAAAATTGCCAGGGAGAGGAGTGCAAACTCTGGACACACCTTTAGGGTTTTAACACACACAACTTTAAATGCGCTTTCACAGTGGAAGACAAGGACACTGGAGGCATGACAGAACTGCAAAACACCATAAATATAACCATCTTCTTGACCTCAATGTACAGGGCATTATATATAAATGTACAGGCACACATTGAGGCCAGTATGCTCCATTATATCTCCTTTCACAGGGTGGAATTTTTCCTCATGCTTGTACTGTCATTTTCTCTTTTGCATGGCAGGTTATTCACAGATCTGTGCATGAAACATATCCACACGCTCTTTCTGACCTTTCCAATCACAGGGAGCTCTATATGCTTCTCCTGGACCTTCAGGATTGTTTTAAGCCTTGCTTTTATGCAAGTGTTTGGTTGTCTGCTGGCAAACCCTGGTGATCCCTTGTTACAGATGAAGGAGTGACGCGCTTCACTCATAACAGAGAGGTAGAAAGCTTATTCATGTAAAACAGTGATCTAACAAAGTTTAGTAGCAAATGCAACAGTGATTTAACAAGATCTGATAGTGAGGTGTACTTGATTACTTATTGCATAAAGGACAGAAACAGACAAAACTGTCAGGGAGACACATCAAGTCCCCAGGATCAGAAAGGGCCTCCTTGCTTTCTAAACTCTTTTCTGAAGGCAGTTAAGGTGCGGCTCGATCCAGAGTTATTCCCAGACTTGGTCAATGGTTTATGTCTAAAGGGTTATTCTATGATTCTATCTTAAGGTCCTTTCCTACCTTTACTCTTCTATTATTCTATGATTCAAAGTTGAGAGTGTGAGATATGGGCAAGCAGGAGCTGGGGTTCCAGCCTACTAGGTTCTCTGTGAAGTCCACACACTCAGGTGGGAAATATTTTTTGGGGCGTTAATGATGCAGCAAACAATAAAATATTTCAATTTATGGGAGGTGTCCCTGCCCATGGCAGGGGGGTTAGAGCTAGATGATCTAAGGTCCTTTCCAACCTTAGCTATTCTATGGTTCTATGGTTATATATGCACACTCAATCCTTTATATCATTTAGCTAAGACTTCAAGGTTTAGCATGCTGTTACTCTTGTGGTAAGGAATCTCTCAGCCTTGAGGAGTAGTAACACTGAGAGGTGTCCCTACTCAGGGGTAGATCCTGGCATGCACCTGCTGCTGAGCAGGAGATCTCCCTGAGTCTTGGTCTGTCCACTGTTTATGGAGTAAGATAATTGTTTTATAGTCATGTTGGCATACTGGCTATAGAAACTTGGCTTGAGTCAGACCTTGACCAGGATTATAGTTGTGGGGTGATGGTGGTGCACATTGTTCAGAGTGGCCCTTGGCCACTCTGTTGTTATCTGTCTCCTGAGAATTGAATTGCTTGCACTTATCACAATCCAGACACATCCACTGGTGGTTACCACATGTACAAAGTTAGGAAATAAAGGTCAGGCAATGGGGAGCACACTGCCAGGTCTCTGCATTTTATTCCAAACAATCAGGAAATGATGTAACTTTCAGTCACACGGGGTTTCACACTGGGTCGCTGTCCAGGCAGTTCCTCCCACGCAGGTTGTGCTGGCTCTGCACAGATTAGTCCCAAATTTCTCCAAAGTCAGTATTAACCTTCACTGAAGGCTCATTGGACTATTTCTAATAAGTGTAGGTAAATTGAATAGTACAGTAGATGACCTCACCTGATCTAGTGGCTGCATCAAAGATGAACCCAAAGTAAATAGCAATTTTCATTTTACTTGAGGTAATTTAATCTACAAAGTTGTTGTATGATGGCTTAGAGACCGAGGGCATGGCTCATTAGAGGCTTTGAACAATCCAGGCTTTGATGAGTTGGAATACATTTCTAACTGTAAAGAGTAACTGTAGATAAGTTAAGCATTGACCCTTGTAAAGTCTTACAGATGCTACTGAGCACTTCTTCCAATGTAGGCTGGCCACCTGTGTCAGAATGAGTGTGAATTTTAGTCAGTAAGTA